>CM021543.1:10204029-10220315 GCA_010994315.2 Pisaster ochraceus | reverse complement strand
AAGTACATAATTACAGAGTAAAATAGGCCTAAAACTCTTTTCTCTTCTAGACTTGGTCTTTTGATTGAATATGCCTCTAAATTTGCCTCTACTTCATTGGGTCTCATATAATTATTATTCTAGTACTCCTTTGTACGTCTTTGTTCAACTGACCTCTATAATTTAATTACTTTGCAATCTAGAATAAATATTTAGTTGAATTGAATATATATATATTTTTGTTACGCTTACACCGATGTGTATTAAGCACTGTACTTTCCAGAGTTTTGTAGTTCTAAACAAATAGGCGTCTATTAGCCTTTTTGAGGCAGGGTGGACACTCTTGCAATGCACTGCTTGGTTTGGGTGTATACATACAAATTTACCTAAACCTAGTGTAGTATCATAGTATTGTGTCCACCATATCTCAAAATGGCTTATTGAATTGAATTGAGCTCAATTGCTTTGTAAAGGTGATTTTTGTTTGTGGTATAATGGTGTAAAAGTGTAACTCCAACTGTAATGTCTGAATTGTTTCTTTTTTAAAGCTAAGGCAGGGGAGCTAGATGGCTTAATGTAAAAAAAAAATCAAATTAATAATATGCAATCCAGTGTTGCCTGTCGTATTCTCTAAAACTCTTTGATAAAATTCTTTCCAGTGATTCAGCGTGGAATGGCAGGCGGCAAAGCCAAGAAGTTTTTTGTCAAGCCGACCCGATACGGAGACATGAGATTTTTGAGGGCGGTGGTAAGTCTTTTTAAGTTCATTCACTTCCTGGGCCCAATTTCATAGAGCTGCTTCAAGGCACAAACAGTAGCTAAGCACAACAAAATTATGCTCACCAGAATGAGGTTACCAGCCAAACTACCATGTCACATGTACAATTTATGACTGGTATCCTGCTCATTTCTGCTTAGCAGCTCTATGAAATTGGGCCCTGTTAATACTCATTCACTTCATAACATGTTTTCGTACAGTTGCGTCAAACGTAACCCTCCCGATCGAGGGTTATAAAAGAACTGAGGTCCCGAGGGATATGATTATCAAAACTCTTTGTTGAATTGATAATGATTGCCATGATAGCAAAATAGGTTTTAGTTAGATACCTGAAAATATATACGTGTAACGTAAGAACTCGCCTTGAAAGTTATCCGCAATGAACCAGTGTTTTTCCCTGGGTGATGAACTGACTGTAAGGTGGGCCGCCTCATGTTTGAATGTCCAAGGGAAGCATTTGACGCTGTTGTGATCTAAATCCGCAAGCAACAATTAAAGGTTACATGTACAACAAGGTTTTTTCTTGTACACACCAGACAATTTTCAGATAGTTCTTATATAGCGCATTTTACAATAACCTATCAATGCACTTTACATTAATGCCCTGGTCATTGTGCCAATGGCACTCCCTGGGGAGTATACAGCCTCGGGCTGCCGTGGCGCTCCAATGGCTTTTTCAAACGCAATATCAACCTTTACCCTCGCAGGTACCCATTTATACCCCTGGGTGAAAAAAAGCATAGTAAAGCATCTTGCTCAGGGACACAAGTGTCATGACCGGGATTTATAATTCCTGTTTCTTTCCGCAGAGATATTACTTCTTGCTGACGGGGGTTCCGTGTGTCATCGGTATCACATGTATCAACGTCTTCGTCGGTAAGATATAGTAGGGGGCCCAAATTCTGCTGAGCAGAATTAGGTTACCAGCCAAAATATCATGTCACAAGTACCATATGTGACTGGTATCCTGCTCATTTTTTGCTCAGCAGAAAATTGTTAAGCAATATTGGCTGCTTAAGCAGCTTTATGTAATCGGGCCGTGGTTCAAACACATTCAAATATTCCTGTTGTGTTTTGGGGTATTTTTTGACAGGAATATTAATGTTATGAATTTATTGATGGTAGGTCCAGCTCAGCTGGCAGAGATTCCGGAGGGCTACACCCCAAAAGAGTTTGAGTATCACCAGGTACGTCACCACCTTTTATGAATTTTTCAGAATGCAGTGCTTTCTCTTATGTTTGCATCGGTCTTCGACAAAAACTAATAATGTGATATATTCTTTATCCCTAATGCAATAAATAGCATCACTAACACAAACAGCCTTTTTAAGAATCACTTTTCAACCCTGAAATGTTATCGTTATTTTTTGATTACTTGTCTCTTGTTTTGAATGCTTTTTCATCACTGCATTCCTCTACAGCATCCGATCACCCGTTTCCTCACAAAGTATTTCGTCACTACACCTCAGCAGGAGTACGAGAAGATGGCTCACTACCTCGACATTGAGAAAGAGAAGATTGAGGCCAGGTGAGGGCGCTATACGTGTTACACCACTTGTGAAAATTTGAGGCTCGGAATGCCTTTATTATACACAAAGAATTCTTTAAATATGTGTGTAAAAGTTAGAGAAGTGGCCAGAAACGGCTTATAAAAAATGCCCATAGCGGCCGCAAATGGCTACAAGATCTGACCCACTTCCACTCAAACAAAAAAGGTCAAAGCAAAGGTCAAGTCCTGAATTGACATTTTCCAATGTTTTTCTCATGTTATCATGGTATCTATGTTTCTGAGACAGAACCGAATGTCTGGTTCATACTATTTTTCAGATACTTTTACCAGACAAAATTGTGTCAAAAACTTAACCATATTTACCATGTCTGGTTTCTATGGTGATGATTATACAGAAATGAATGATCTCTAAAGGGTTAACTTCTCCAGAAATTAACTGCAAATTAAAATTTGTCTCCTTTCTGCCTCTTAACTCTTTACAGGAGAGCTGAGAAGACCGTCCGCAGGTTGATGAGAGAGAGAGGAGACGGCCACTGGTATTATTACCCCGTCGCCTCGCCGGTTGACAGATACGAAGACGAAGAACTGAGGGATTAATTCCTTCAGAAATTGAACATTTTAAGAGTGTTCGGAGAAGCTTGTACAAAAGATTTAGGAAACGCAAAATGTTTGGTTTTAAGATGACTATTGCCGTTATTGGGCATGTGATTTCTTAGGGTTTTTCCTGATTTAGGGGTTTTCTCAACGTGTCCTTGAGCCTTCAATTTTTCTTGAACGGAGTAGAGCAGTCGGAAAGAAATAGTCCACATTGTGACCAAACCTGCAGTATTTTTTTTTATTTCTGGCGATGCACAGAGTCTGTCAACCTCCTGAGTTGTAACAGCTGGAGGTTCTGGGTTCTAGAACCAGGGGAAAACCAGGCCAAGAAGCCATTTTATAAAGGAAATTTCATATTTTGTCAAAACTCATCCCTGCGATATGGTCCTGTCCTGGAAGATTTTGCACGATGGACCACTGGATGACGTGTATTGAAGGTTGGGGCATAGATTAGTAAATACTCCAAAAGTTAATTACCATAAAAACTTACTTTGGTGAGATGCACTGCAGCTCTTGATAACATAGGATGTTTTGAGAAAGGAGTCCGTTCGGTTGACTAGCTGCTTGCTTTTGCTAAGCAGAAAGCTATTAAGTACTAATGTCTGCTGAAGCAGCTCTATGAAATTGGGCCATTTGCCCAGTTTTACAGGCCTGCTTGAACAGAAAACACTGCTTAGAAATGTCCTGCTTAGCAAAAACAAGCAGGAAACCAGTCACACACTGTGCACATGACTTGGTACTTTAGTTGGTAACCATGTGCCAGTATTAAGCAAGTAGTTTTGTGCTTAGAAAATGTGTGTGCTTAAGCAGCTACTTGAAGATGGGTCAGCAATTTTCTGCTTAGCACAAATGAGCAGGATACCAGACATGAATGGTACATGTGACATTGTAGTTTGGCTGGTAGCTTTATTCTGGTAAGCAGACTTTGTGCTCGGCTACTTTTTGTGCTTAAGCAGATCTATGATGGGCCCTGGTGTTTTTGTTTCCTATGCTCTGTAATGAGATGAGGGCCCTATTTCATACGGAATCTTAAACTCTGAACAACAGTACTGCTTAGCAAAAACCAGCTGAACTTGTGGTTCTTGGCTAAGCGACCTATCCCTACCCCACCCCACACCCACTAAAAAAACACCCCCCCCCCCTAAAGAAAAAAAACAAAAAAAACTCGACCTACTTATCAGATTGAATGCTATATAATGCATGATCATCAAATTATGTTTTTTCTACGAATAGGGGAAACAAAATGCTGGGTGTTACATTTTATCAGTGTTAAGTTTGACACCTGCAGTGCGTGTATTTGTGATTTGTTTGAACAAATAAATTATGTTAATGATATTGACTTGCGAGTGTGTTTGTTTGTACTGATGTGTTAAGTTGCATACAAATATTTGATGCAATACCCAGTTAATTTCCAGGATTAGTAGCTGACCAATATGTGAAAAATTGATTTTTGACTATAATGTCACCAACTGAATCTGTGAGAATTTAATTGCATTTTTTTATTGGTCACTCTGAATTCTGCCCCCTCAAATCAGACAAAAATATTAAATGAAACTTACAACCGAAATCGGGGGGGGGGGGTGGATAGTCAAATATTTATTCATGTTAAGTTCACAGGTTTGCCTTATGAGAGAAATATTCCATTACGCCCGTGTTCGAGACTTGTCGCACTGTCAATTATAATGCCCAGTGTTTGCATTCCTACCTGTCTGGTTCCTAAAAAATGCATAATGCATGATTTATAAATACAAAACGGTTGCTATGCAACACAGCTTTGCACAGGTGAAGCCTGCGTCCGGGGGTGTGCGGCGGCAAGTACCAGGGATTTGAGACGAAGCTCCTATTGTTGACTAATAGGATATGACATGACGTGGCAAGTTTGTTTATCGGAAATTTTAGTATCAACACCAGAAACAAATAAATCCTTAATCACTCTGTTGTATAGAAGTCTCCACATCCTCCACCATTCACTGAAAAACCCACAAAGGGTTTGCATAAACCTCTGTAACAGATTGACAACAAAATGTTCAGAGATTTCCAGACAACTTTGAAGGTATAAAGATGGTCATGTCGGGAAACTCGGGGCCTGTAATTTCATCTTTGAGAGGGCGAGGCCTTTTTCATTTTGCAAAGGCACTTCCAGTGGAAAAACCTAAAAGTTTAATAATAATATGTATAGCGCCTACTGCAGGCCAGCCTCTAAGCGCTTTAATTATTCAGTATTTTTCCTGCAAGGTATTTGGGGCAACATTTCTGAAGTATGAAACCTACTCCTTTACATAGCACCCTGTAACGGTTTACAAGGTGCTGTGGCGCAATATGCAGCCAATCAAAGCAGGAACACCGGGGCGAACCCCTTCTCTTTTCGATAAGTCGTTACACAACACAGGGGGCCAACGGCTTTACGCCCCATCAGAAGGACGAGGCAATATTGGTTAAGTGTCTTGCTTAAGGACACAAGTGTCATGACCGGGACTCAAACCCACACTCTGCTAAGTTGGAAACACCAGAGCTTGAGTCCAGTGCTCTTATCCGCTTGGCCATGAAACGCCACGAAGTATACCAAAAGTATATGGGAAACTTTTGAAGGGGCACCAAGACCAGGGGCAACAGAGGCCAATGTCTCTACTGCGTCCATGTAATTCAAGGCCTGGAAACTTGCCCCTGAATATTTTTTACCTGAATTGCTACAGTTTTTTTGAGAGAGAGAGAGAAATCTGTGAAATGTGTTATTATGATCTTGCCAGTCCGAAATCCATTGTTTGAAAACAGTGATGTGGTTTTTCACTGTTTTCTCTTGACCAACTTGTAATAGAGAAAATTTTTGAAGGATAAATAGTAATCCTCTAGTTTTGCATAAAAAATACAATACAACCAATGTACAAAGTGCTGTCAAATTTGGTAATGATGACAACAGATAGAACTCTAGGGATTTTATGCACATTTATATTTGGCTTGTTTTGATTGCTGCAATCAAAATAAGCACAATTTCTCCGGAGGATTAGTACTTGTATGAACTTTACAATCATCAATCAGTGAGCTCCCAAATGAGATGCAGTTTTTTGTTTTTGTTGTCTGTTCTTTACAAATGAAGGGTTCCATACATTAAATAGCCACCCCCAAATTATGTCTCTGTCCCCGCTTTGCCCCCCCCCCCCTGTTAGCCGTCGGTCTCACTCGCCCCAGCTGGCGGCAACTTCTTACACTTTCTGCAGCTGCTGTAAACGTGACAAAAGAGAAAAACAGTTGGGCTGATGTGTTTTTGATTTTCTCCCCTTGCTCTTTCCTACATGCACACATCTCTGAATAATTGTTTTCTTTTCACCGTATTTTCTTTGTTTACTTTGTAAATCGTGTACGGTGAGCGAATAAATGAATAACATGTGTGCCTGAAATTAAATGTCGTTAGGCTGATGTGTGTTGCACGATTTTTTTTGTCTTGTTTTCTATATGTACATGTACGCATTTCTGATGAACAACTGTTTTATATAATATTTTCTTCATTATTCTTTAAATCAAGTACAGTGAATAAATTAATGACTTAATAAATAAATTATGATTTACATATCTCAGACTTAATTGGCACAAGTCATAATAATGACTGATGTGAAGTCATAATAATGACTTATGCTAACTCATACAATAATTATGAATTAGGCCAAGTACTAAGTTGTAGTTATGAGATGCAAGTCGTGCAAGTGTGAGATGCATGACTTTCTTTTATAATGTCTCAGTGTCCCTTTAACGTTTTCATAGTCAATTGTGTACAGTGAATAAATGAATAAAAATGTGCGTACAAAAGGTTTGTCAGTTAAAGCCGTAGCACCTGGTTATGTTTTCCTTTCACAAGAATTCATCCGCAAAAGAACCCCCCCCCCTTCAAAAAACGAAACAAAAAAACACTCAAAAATAGTTTTGCCATTCACACTGAAGAGTGAAGTGGTCAATAGAATCCATAACGTGAACTCAATTTCCGATGATTGAAATTTCCTAGAAAGACACTTAACTAGAATGCATTTATTTTTCTTTCTGTTGTGCTTTTCGAAGACACTATAAAAACAAAGTGACTTCACTACAAAAACAAAGCTATATTGCTTGCCCGTAGGCCTGTAAATTGGGGTATTTAGAAATCCGCAATGACCAGACCTGTTAATTTGGGCGTGGGTGGGCATGGGGGGGGGGGTGGAGAGCTTAAATTAAAGGGGGCAAATATTAGTCTTTATAATTTTGTATCAGTGCTGAAAAAAGCATGGACTTATCACAATAATGGACTTACACCAGTGTTGTTCTGAGCTGGGGTAATGCCGATTGCATTAATGTTGGTGCATTGGTTTGGGGTTGCATTCAAAAAGTAGTGGGGGAAAAAAAGTAGGGAGGGGGAGAGTTACCCACTTACTTCCAGCCCCCCTCCCCCCACATAGTAGCACCGCCTCACCGCTGTCATGAATCCATTTCCAGGCACCCCACTTTTTAGTTCTTTTCAAAAACTTGTAAACTTCTCATGGCGTCATCTCTAACTTGTGAACAAGTGTTCCAACTTCCAAAATGTCTATGACAGTGCTGTAGAGACTGGATGGGTTGCTGGGTTGGACATAATCACCAGTGGGCGGTACCAATGTTTTATAGCTGATAACCGCTTAATGTGACATTTCAACGAACGAAAACACAATCTTGTAAAACTACAATGAATGACAACGTGGGAAACACAGAGAAAATTTCACTACGGATATATTTTGAATACTTTCTGTGTACAGAAATTCTTCCTTGACAATTCTTCCTTAGATTCGTAGGAAAACGCCATGATAGCCACTTTAGTAAAATAATGCGTACAGTTATTAAACAACTAATAACGAGTAAATCCAAAACATACACCAATGAATAAACACCTTGCACTGGCCGTCATTACCAAGGCCATGGATTGGGGTACGCGTCGTGCACAACGCTCAGCCAATGATGGGTCTTCATTGACCACAGTGAGGGCGCTGTTTAGGCTGGTGACGTCATATGCAAGGAAGACTGGGTCCAAAAGCTGCACTTGCCTGTGTGACAACCTGGTCCCAATTTACAACTCTTTATTCTTCTAACTTAAAAATAGCCAACTGATTAGCGAGGCACCGTTCATAGACCATGCATACACAATACACATCACATCAGATTTTGGCCGGTAGACAATTCTGTGATTTGTGAAATGTGTAGAGCTTTGTAGATCTCTGAAATTGGCCTCTGGATGCACTGGTAAATTGCTTCACTAGAACTCTATCAGTATTGTGCGACTGAATGACAAATCATTCATATTTGTCTTTTTATACTATTTGCTTTTCATTTGTTTATAATTACAACTCTGCTAAACATAACATAGGTCTACATACTGAATACAAATATATAGTACATGGTATTCTTAGAAAATATCGCACAAAAACAAACAGTTAAGACTTATGGTGAACTTTTTTATCATATTGTTGTTCACATTCGAAACCATCAGAACTATTTGAAACCAAAAAACAAAGCGTTGTTGCCGTTAATGGTTGTTGATTGTTACGGTTTTAGAGAAGGCATTTCCCCGGTGTTTCGCTGGCACGGTAAGCTGCAGATTGCGCCGCACCGCCTTGTAACAACCTGGGCCCAATTTCATAGAGCTGCTTAAGCACAAAAATTTGCTAAGCACAATAAAATTTTGATTACCAGAATAAGGCTACTAGCCAAACTACTATGTCACATGTACAATTTGTGACTGGTATCCTGCTCATTTCTGCTTAGCAGGAAATTGTTAAGCATTATTTCCTGCTTAAGCAGCTCTATGAAATTGGGCCCTGCTATGAATGGGTGTATTATTATTTCAAACCAGCCCCTTTTCAAAACCACGGCTTGCCCTCCGGCTTGCCCTCCGATTTAGTCTCCCTCAGTTCTTCCGTAAAAACATGCGCTTCTGGTACAGGGCTTCCCCAAACAGCCAGACGGAGCCTAAACGCAGCTAAAACTCCTGGCCTGGAATTTCACAGAGACCACAGAGGCCATGGCCTTGGTGCCCCTTCAAAAGTTTCCCATAGACTTAAAAGGTTTTTTTCCTTTATGGAAGTGCCCTTGGCCAAATGAAGATGGCCTTGCTCTCTCTAAGAAGAAATTCCAGGCCTGCAAGCCCAAGCTGTGATTTCGAAAAAGAGCCTCCTGTCATAAAAAATAACTAAGTGCTTTGAAACGCCCATCGTGCCTAGACGGAGCGCTGTTTAAGAACTGCCGAAATACCATTTTGTTTGTTCTGTAAAGAGTTGGAGCTCCTTCTGTCTGACTTTAAAGTCTTACATGTAAATGGATCAAAATGTTTTGGTATTTTTTTTTAACAGGCACTTATAACAAGTGAACCAATTTCTTGGATTGGTATAGTCTCACTTAGTAAATACACAATTTGATGTAATAAATATACAAATCAATCACACATACATGTACAATGTACAAAGGTTAGCCGTCACATTCAACTCTACACCACACAAACATCTTCATGTAATCATAACGTAAAAATTACTTCCTACGGCTGCAAAATGTTTGTTAAAAAAAAAAAAAAAATGAATAAAAAATAAAAGATCAGCATGTATGTAGCCCCTTCAAAACAAATATTAAAAAAACAGATTTTTTTTTATACCATTGTTATCATGGAAACACTTCAGTAAGAAGCACATTCCCATGGAAACTGTGACGTTTCTCAGACCCTTTCTTCGGCAGCATTTATGAGTATTTCTCAAGACTAAATAATGCATGTACCTAGATCAACCAGAGCCAAGCCAGTCTGGGGGAGGGGGGGGGGCGGTGAAAATCGTGAGCCTTGCCTAGGGCATTGAATTGGACCCCATCGGGAATTTTGAGCTCCCTCTTCAAGAAGAAAAGTACAAAGAAAATATCAATATTTGTTACGCCGCCTTTTCTCCTTGAACTAAAAAACAAAGTCCTCAAGCAATATACTATTTGTTTGTTTTTATCTCACTGCGGAGTAGTTAAGGAAGGGGGAGGAGCACAAGCCCCGGGCGCCTCATTAGAAGGGTGCCAAGTCGATCAAGGCTGCCTGCCATCCTGATCACAGCAGGCCTGTGCCTGTACACGGAAATTTGATCATTGCATTGGCCGCCATCTATGAGGTCAAATGATGGAAACGTGCGGGCGTGCACGGGCGGCGCAAAACTCTCAGCCAATGGTAGGTCTTTGTAACCTCGATGAGGGTGTGCACGGGCGGCGCAAAACTCTCAGCCAATGGTAGGTCTTTGTTGACCTCGATGAGGGCGCTGCTCAGGCTTGTGACGCCACAAGCAAGGGGTCCCAGACCGCACAATGCCGGCCATCATATCACGATACAATAATGACAGAGCCCTTTGTGATGGACGGCCAGCACACGTGCGTGCAGCGACTGGATTAGAGCTTATAAGCCCATGTACAGCCACAGGCCTTGGCCAAATTTCATGGCTCTGCTTAATGTGGAATTCTGCGCTTACTGTCGATTTAATTATGTGCTCTACAGGGCCCAATTTCATAGAGCTGCTTAAGCAGAAAATATTGCTTAATAATTTTCTGCTAAGCAGAAATAAGCAGGACACCAGTCATAAATTGTACTTGTGGTATGCTGGTTTGGCTGGTAACCTTATTCTGGTAAGCATAATTTTGTTGTGCTTAGCTACTTTTTGTGCTTAAGCAGCTCTATGAAATTGGGCCCAGGTACCGTAAGCGAAGAATTCCGTAGTAAGCAGAGCCATGAAATTGGACCCTGTTATGATCATGATGACTGTCCCCCTCCAATTACTTCTTTGAGAATGATACCCTCAGGATTGTGAATAATATAGTTGCTGGGTTGCTGCTAAAACACCCCAAATAATGCTAAGATTTCCACATTTTGAGTAAAGGGGCACCGCACCCTCTAGCCTCCCCCTTTCCTGTGCACCACGCACCCTAGCAAGGTCAGTTCTGTGGCATGTCCCAGGATATTACACTTAAAGCAACAGGGCGGCTCGATTTCATAAATAACTATAAAGCTTCGCCTTAAGATGAGTTGTCAGCGTCACCATAGTGATTTGCATTGTGACATCGCACTTTGCTCAGCAGTTAAGATTGATTCGCACTTAAGATCAATCATAGCTCTTTGTGAAATCCAGCCCTGTAGGACACCCACATCTCTGAACTCTACATACATGTAGTCTCGCTATATTGTACGGCATGGTTAGTTTGGCTTTGCAGTACTGATCCCCCCTCCAGCCCCCAAGTATTTACTTCCCCTCACCTGCCCACCCCCCTCTCTAGTCACGCTACTGTTGCTGTGATCTCTAAGATATCTTCAAACAGATCCAAGCCTCCAGTGGCAGCTGTCGCCACCAAACATCTTTAACAACGGATCAAAATATCCCATCTACACATCTTCCATCTGAACAACCTATTCCCTTCACTTTCCTCATCAAAATATGGAGCCATTCCATTACACAAGATCTTCACACTAGAACTCTCCCCCACCATCAGGAGCTATTGTGTAACACGATCCAGAATAGAGCGTCTTATCAAATTAGTGGTTTTTGCAACGGACGTGCCCCCCCCCCCCATGGCACACCGGCTCCCGAGTCTATATGTGTAGAGAGCTGGTGAGGACCTTGATTTTGTAGACACTGGTCACTGACATAAAGAGCGCCAGGAATAAAATAGCAAGTTAATCATAGCGCTGCTCCTCGATTGAAAGGGAAGTGAATGATTGGGGTCCAAAATAGCCGGGATTTGGCTGCCGGGCGATGCAAATCACGACATCAAAATAACACATTTTTTTATACAACATTGTAAAAGTTGAGAATAATTTAATGCTCCTACTGACTTACCACTCAATTATCATCCACTGTGGTTTTGGATGCACTTATCCAGCCTGCAACATGATACCATGCGGTGGTTGCATCTACACAGTACACAGTCAACCCTCCTACTGTCTGACCATTAAATATCATGCACTGCGATTTTGAATGACAGATAAACAATGCCACCCTGCAATATGATATCAATTGGTGAGCAAATACACAGTACAGTCAACTCTCTCACAGTCACTGTCCGACGACTCAATTTTATCCACTGTGGTTTTGAATGATAGATAAACTATGCAAGCTTGCAATTATATTAATTGGTGAGTGCATAGCTACACTACACACAGTCAACCCTCCTGTATCTTAGTCATGTCAAAATTCACTTAAGTTTACTGTTACTTTAAAAACCTAAAATTTCAAAATTTCCAATAAATTTGTTTAGGGGGCAATTTGTCTCATTGTGAAAGTTAAACATTTTGCATTACTTGTATTAAAATCAGCCATCTTGAAAAAAAAAACTGGTCACATGGGCAAAATATACAAATACATAGCTATTTATAAAAATCAGACGGCGGGGACTGAAGTGTTTTGCATGTGTGAGTTGCATGAGTTCTGGGAAAGGGTGAAGGGGGGGGCTGTAATTGGATGAATACGATTATGCCATTCAATGGTCTTCAAAGAGGAATTTCAGGCAAAGTGATTACAAATGTACCACAAAACTTCCTGAGTGCTTTTTCTTATGACGAATTTTCCTTAGTAGATCGGTATTTGAACATTCTGGCATTGCAACCACCGAACCCATGCACTCCAGAAAAATTGGCATGTTGCACGGCAAGCAAAGCATGGCCTAAAGGTAGGACCTCCGACCACACTTTCGCTTTGTCAATTTAATGTTTAATTACGGGCCGAATTATCAAGAAAGGTATGATAAAAGTCACCTGTGAATGTTTCAGTTAAATACAGTTTCTAATGATTGGAAAAAAAAACAGCAAAAAAAGGAAAAAAGAAAAGAAAAAAAAGTGATTTAGTATTTCAACAAAAAACGTTGAATCCATCCGCATTGAACGAGGGCGGGTACCAACCGCATCTCTGGCCCCAGGACACCAACCCTGAGAAAGCTGAGAAACGGTTCACGCATGAATCATTTCTCAGATCTCAAATCTTTGGGCTGATAAATTTATCCAAACCATGTTATCTCAAAGGGAATCCTTTCTCAAAATAGTTTATACTATCAACAGCTGCAGTGCTTCTAATCATGCACGTTTTTATGGTCATTAGCCTTGTTGAGATATGGTGGACACTATAGGAGTGCACTGGTTGGTTTGGGTGTCTACAGACAAATTTACCCAAACCTTAGAGTGTCATAGTGTTGTGTCCGCCATTTCTCAAATGGTTTATTGTTTTTTGGAGTATTTTTTCAATCTATGACCCTACTCTCAAAGAGTGTGCACATAATTGGTAAGATTGAAATTATGTTATATGTACAGACTTGCACATAACAGCTATGGTATAAAGATGGTCATGGTGGGAAAACTTCCCTTGAAATATTCTTGCCTGAAATGTAATATTATAATTAGTAAAACAATTAGTTTTGATCTTGTGAGTTCAAAACTTGACATTTGAAAACAGTGAGAGCATTTGGGGGGTTTTGCTCTTTTTCATTACATGACATCCACATATTGAGCTTAAAACTTTCACAGGTTTGTTATAGCTTTAATAACAATTAGTTTTGATCTCGTGAGTTCAAAACTTGACATTTGAAAACAGTGAGAACATTTGGGTTTTTTTGCTCTTTTTCATTATGACATCCGCATATTTCACAGGTTTGTTGTTTGGTGTATATGTTGTGTAACGCAAAGTGCAGAGGTCTTTGACAATTGCCAAAATTGTCCGTGCGCTTCAAAATCATTTTAAGAAAGATTCATGCGTCACGGAAAAAACTGACAGTACATGAATATTCTGATGGACTTTGAGTAGTTTAAAAAGCAAAAAACAAGACAGTGAACATACATGTAATAAAAGTGCTTGTCTCAGACCCACACACTAAGACAGATACAATCTTCGTTCTTTCGGCAAATTTAATCATCGTTTCTTTTCCACCGTGCACACTGCCTCGGGACATTTTTGTCCGAATCATAATTTTTTTTACAACATCTTTTTCTTCCTCTCATTACGCTTTCCAGCGTAACACGTCTACAACAAGCCTGGACAATTGGAAAAATACTCCCGCAACTAGCTTGCCGAAGCATCTTAGAAGTTCCATTCAGAAGAATTTACAGAGGTTAACACAAAGATAACAAACAAACGAAAAGCTTTTTGAATACTGGTTTCTGAAAAATGCACTACTTTTTAGGACTAACGTTAGGGATAAAATTACAAAAAAGGAATACAGTTATCTGACTGATTAATCCATCATTTCTTTAGTCCTCTTCAAATTATTAATTATTTACAAATAAATGCACATTCTCGTTAATAAGGACGGTATTTTATCATGCGTCTAAAAGAGGGCTTTTGTTTTCATTACACAGTTTGGCTTGGAGCAATGGAATGTAAAAAGTACATTTCTGACTATATATTCCCTTTTAGTTTTACTGCGCCACTAAAGTGGGTGATTTCGTACTTCAGTGCGCCCTACACAGTGTGTCCAGGAGAGACTATTTTTACCTAAATGGCGGTCGACTGAACGTATCACACCCACAACTTCGACCCTGCATCGGCAGTTTGGGACCTTGAAAATGGCTGACATGAATGTGAATAACATTCATTGGCCTCACCAAACAACCTACATGCCTTACACACGGCATGGATAGACGACCTAGCCGATTTATCTCCATGCAAACCACTACAACAAATGAACTTAACATAAAATAGCGCAGCCGACTTTTTTCCCCATGATGCACTGCGTAACGAGCCTGTTCCTGGTCAAACTGTGGCGGGGCACCCTTTTATTTGTCAATCGCCCATACTGTGACCACCAAATCTTTATCCAGTGCTTCCCAGCTTGTTTTATGTAAATGTAACAATTCACTGTAGTTGTAAAACTTACTTGAATGTCTAAAGAGCGCATGGTTTAGAATACTTTCTACCCCTGTCACCCTCTTCACAAGGTCAAAGGTCACATCGGGGTCATCTACTTTAAGGTCAAGATTGCATTCTATTGATAACGTCAAATACAAAATAAGGTTCCACAAACATGAAGGCCTGCTAAAGAGTTTCACCGGTGCAGAGTTTTTTTTTCGTTTGTTTTATAAGAAAAATACTAATAAAAACCTGATGATCATGTCTCAGTGCTCCATTATTTAAGTCTAATTGAACTTGACAGCTCTCAGACGTAGTAGAGGCGCGCTTTGGATGTACTTACAAGAAGGTCGTCATCGAAGAATTTGGTTTCTATGACAACACTCCCACTGTAGTTAGACAAAACAGATGAGAGAGAATTGCATTAGGCTTTGAGTTCTCAACCGAAAGAAATTTCCAAATGTTCAACTCGCTCTTTAAAATATTTCATCAAACTCCACTCTTTTTAAAGAACAATTTTGATCGAGGTATTATACTAAGGTTGGGAAGGATGAAAGCTTACTGATTATACAGTTCATACTAGAACTATTTCTTTTTTCTGTGAAACACTTCCCTCTGAAATGAAGTCATATTCAAGAAAACTATATCTGAAAATCTAGAAAAAACGCAACAGCTGATTTTGGTTGATTCAACTATAATTAAGGACAATGTTTTTAAATGCTGAAAAATTATGCTTGGTCTTTTTCTCTTGATTCGCATAAACAAATTAAGCCAAACATTTCACAGGTTTGCAAGTATTTTGTCAGCTCTACCAATCCTGTATAATACCTCCAAGAAATGACATATCAGTTTATGATTTTCAATCTAAAATCTTGGACTGGGGTTTGGGAGGGGGGACAGATTATTTAATTCCACAACATGAGGACAAAGATCAGAGGAGTCATTTGCCATGTGTATCAGCCTTTCCTGTGCTATTTACAAATATGTTCTTAATTTTAGCCACCACAGACAGTGCATCACAACAATAAATGCAGTTTCCCTTCATTTGTCCGCCGCAGATCCCAAGGTCCCTCTGGCAAACCAATGGCTTAACGGTGTAAAATTCCACAGAAAACGCTGTTGAAAAGGAAAATGTATGTGCGAATGAATCCACTGAATGACGACTCTTAACCTTTTGGCTTAGATGAGCAAATGATACAACAGTTCACAAAACACTAATGGAGGCTCCTTGGCTTCCTTCTGTTCATACGTGGATGCATTTTGAGGTTTGTATTTTGTCCACTGCCTCTGACACAGGTCTGTGGGCCTGATTATAGAGCTGCTAAAAGCAGAATACATTGCCTAATACATTTCTGCTATTAAGCAAAAATGCGCAGGATACCAGTCACATACATGGCACACGTGGCATGGTATTTTAGCCGGTGCCCTTAATATGGTGAGGGCATAGTTTTATTGTGCTTATAGCTACTTTCTGTACTTGAGGGGCACTGTTGTCAGGAACGTAGCAGGCCTGCAGCTGTACACGAGTTATGAACTCTCACCCCATTATGGCACACGCACACGTGCTGGCCTTATCAAGGCTCAATTTCAT
>CM021543.1:10133232-10144487 GCA_010994315.2 Pisaster ochraceus | reverse complement strand
TTTTAATATATTTGAAAAAAGGAAATTTTTTCTATAATAAAGCTACAACAAACCAACAACATAAACAAAAATACTTCTTCTCTTGTTCATACGACATGACACAAATCGACAATAATTCAACAGCCCAAATAATATAATGATCAATTCATTTCCTTAGTTCTGATCTTTGCCGACGTGTCCATGTCGGCCGAAGAAACGAAGAGCTGCTTGCACTTCACTTTGACTTGCAAGAAAATAATCATGAGATTGCGACGAAAATTACATTTTCATCAAAATCATAAAAGTAATTTTCAATTGCAATTATTTAATAACAACTGCAAAATCAATGCGTTCTCGAAATCACATTTTGAAACAATGGCTTACCTCAGAAAAGGTAGAATTCTACTTATTTCTGTTGTTGATTATCGGACACTTTCGATGAAAATATACGGCTTCTGTCAGCTAGCTATCTAGCTCTGTTTGGTCAATTTAACAATAGTGTCAAGAGCGCCCTCAACGAGAATTAGCCAACATGGGATTATGACCAGAATGCATCATTGCAATATGGCGGCGCCCATGAAGCCAAATGTGTTCTACAGTGCACGTGTATTTTAGAAGCGAAGTACCGTAAGATGTTTTGATTGGACACTTTTTCCTAAAAGTAAAACTATATCTTGCACACAAGTGTCAGTATAAAAATAAGGTAAGTGCTGGAAAATATGCTAACCTGTCATCTTATTTTATAATCCTTACAGTCATGACAGTTGAGTTACACAGTTACAATTACAAAATTAATAATAAATATAATATGATATTAAAATTAAAATCCAAACATGCCAAATGCATGCCATATGACCCATTGCATTGATCATGTTGTTAATCATCACTCATCAGTCATTCATTGACATTCGATTGGGTTGAGTCAACACTCAACAGTACAGTGGCATTTTGTAAATTGTAAAACTAAAACAATTTATCATCCTAATTAACACAGTCTTTGACTTCTCTGACTTCAATTCAGTTCATCGACATTAGACCTTATCGCCAATCCGCCTGGTTGATTTTTGCTGCATGGCCGAAAGGCATTGTTGGAAGGGAGAAGGGGCATACTGCGCTCCCTTTTCCTTCCCACAACACCTTTCGGCCATTCAGCAAAATCAACCAGGCGGATTGGCGATAAGGTCTATTGTCTTTGATTTGTCTTTGTGGTGTCTAATAATATTTGTAAACATTAATATTAAACTAGAGTAGATGATCATCAGATCAATGATGATGATGATGCAAGCAAGCATCAACTGATGTTATGCCATGGACGTATACACTATATACAGTCCATTATATCCTAATTACCTTCTTTGGTTTATTGATTGGAAGTATGCGAACAACTACTAACTTACTAATACTAGCCCCATATTACAATGATATTACAAGTTACAATGATAAAGTGCCAATATGCTGGACTCTCTCCACTTCTTGGCCTTACGCCCAAGAATTTCAAATATTTTCCATGCACACTTGCATTATTATTTTTAGCTTTTTTTACAGGGTCCCTGTAAAACAAGCTAAAGATGGTAGTTCAGTTTATATACTACTCGTTACCGCGTCCCCACTCAAAATAGCCTCTCCTGCACATATACTAAGTACTACTACCACTACTACAAGCAGAGCAGAGTAAAATAGCGTACTGCAGCGACAAGAAAAAGACTAAATAGCTAATAATGTTGCCGTTTCAGATAATCGAATCAACGCTTGTGTGCAGTTGTGCACATGCGCATCAGTAAACATCATGGCGCTGGTTTAATAATAACACTCGGAATCCGTCCCTTGTACCTTCACATGCCTTTCATTAACATTATTACTTCCTTTCTAATTCTAGAAGTGCGATAAACCGACCATGGAGTCAGAACAGTCGGATCACAAAATCCACCGTAAGGCTCAGTCTGGGCCTAAGGCAAAGAAGAAGAAAGACAAGACGCCACATGAGCAAGAGCAGACGGCTAGAGAGAGAAACCCAAGAGCATTTGCCATCAACTCGTTCAACAAGAGGGCAAGAAGTGTACGCAGGTATCAACACTTAAAACTTCTTTGAAAATATTTGCTATAGTCACTCCTGAGTTAAGGAGTTGGATATCTTGCATCGTTACTGTGCTTTTCATGTGGGAACTCTGTTACGGTCAGATAATATCCTCAAAGGTTCTGCACTTAGTATTGAGGTTCCTGAGGTTCTGCAATTCACAATGAGTCCGTACTCATATTTTTCTCACAATCTCACAACGTCAAATCACGCCCTGTGCTTATTTTGAGAACCTTTGTTGTCATTCCTTTGTCGGTCAGGATTTCGTTCTGATAACGGTAGTTTCAAAGGAAAATGATAATACTCCTGAAGCTCCAAAAGTTCAGAAAAATAATAATGCAGGTTTGCATGAAAAGTATTTCCAAATACCGACCCAAAGTAGTTTATCTACTTCCTCTAGGCCTGAGGATACTTTTGTTCCCAAAGCTCTTTGAAATACATAACTAAAGGAACTACCGAAAGGTGGAATTTCCATCATTTCAACAGTTTCTGAACTTTTTGTTAGCAATTACTCTTACCCCACTGTACTGTTTTATTACATGGCTTTACCTTGTGAATCGTCGGAATATCACTTATTTCTTGTCCGCTCTCATCTTTAGTCAGGAAATAAGTTTTTTTTTTTTTTAACAATATAAGATTCTGCAGTCCTTTGGTAGGTTTGCTGACATATTTGTACACATTAGGGTGGTCCGGGTGGCTAGTGCATAACAAAGTGCTTGCCTCTCACCACTGTGGCACTGGTTCGATTCCCGGGTAGGGCCATATGTTAGTAGAGTTGTTCACTGGTTCTCTCCTGTGCCACGTGGGTTTTTCTCCAGGCTTCTGGTTTTAATTCCTCTGGAAAAATATAACACCTTTGATCTCTTGCTTTACTCCGTGGTCATATATGGGTTGGCGTGGCTGGCTGCCAAAGGCACCCTTGCATGCCTTCGGCTTGACCACGCTGTAGCCGCGTCCCTCCCAAATCAGCTTCACAGCTACAAGTAAGGGTGATTATCTCCTACTTTATTATTATTATTGCTATTACTATTATAAATATTGTAGCATTCCTTGTAAGTAATTCAAAGTATTTATAATACTTTCTTTTTTTCCCCGTTTTAGGACATTAGATATTAAGACGAAGAAGCATCATATTCCTGTGGTTGATCGAACGCCTCTCGAGCCCCCGCCTATTGTCATCGCCGTTGTGGGTCCCCCAAAGGTCGGTAAAAGCACGCTCATCCGATGTCTGGTGAGGAATTTCACAAAACACAAGCTAACAACTATCCAGGGGCCGATCACTGTCGTGTCAGGTGCGTACATAAAAAAGCTGTAGGTGTTAAATTCAACCCACTGAGATGGGCAAATGTAAGGAGCCATTTAGAATATCAACTAAAACCCAAGTCCCACTCTAGTTAATTTTTTTCTTTTTTTCAACCGAAAATTATTTAAAATTTACCCAGTCACTTTTCCTTGTGGTTTATTACTTTATATTAAAAAAAACCCCTATTGCATCCTCTAAAGGTGATCCGTCTGCTGACGCTTTTCAGGTTGGATCGTAAGCTTGGGTGCGATTCCTGGTTACACTGCTGTAGTCACAGGTTGAATGGCTTCTGACTGGCGCCCCAGAACAAAGATATTGACAAAATATGGTGACCGCCAACATAAGGACTGAGATGTGCTAAGGGCTAGATAGCTAAGTTAATGGTAGAGCACCGGCACGTTAATCTGGAGGTCACAGGTTCAATTCCCACTCTAGCCCGCGTTTCTTTGTTCAACCTAAACATATTAACAAAATTTAGTTTGACTAAGTAAGCTTTGATCCGCCCACCCACCCCATTTGGGGGTTTTCAAAACATTGACTGTTTTATACAAAGAATAAAGTGATGCCTCAAATGAGGCAGATATTTTCTTCTTCTTCTTGCAAAATGCGTCCACAGCCTATAATTGTAGGTCAAGGGTAGACATCCAGGTCAGGTCAGCATCAGTTACTGAGCGGATGTTGTTGATGCCAGCAGGGAAATGATGTACCAGATGTCTTAGACCACTGATCTCCCAGCTCAGAATTTCAATTGATTTATCCAGGCATCCAGCTGCAGTTTTTAAGGACTGCAGAATCGGACTTGCAATCTTTTAGTTGACCAAAAACGGAGTAAATTTGTTGCCAAAATGTCACAAAGTTTAGGTTGATGTGACTGGAATCCAACTAATTAACTGCTGAGAAGAAAAACAAATAATATGCTGAACAGCTGAATGGTATTGGAGCCCAGGTTATAAATCTAACTTATTTTTGTCTCGGTGCAGGAAAGAAGAGGAGGTTGACCTTCATTGAGTGCAACAATGACATCAACTGCATGATTGACCTGGCAAAAGTCGCTGACCTGGTGAGTAATCAGCATGCTTGACCTCAGGTCATTGACATAGATGTACAGCCTATTGAAAGCACCTCTACGCACTGCGCTTCTACCCGTTTGGCCATTTTGGGAGTCAATTCCTTTGTGTACATTTTGACCCCCAAAATTGGAAGACTGGATAGGCGCTTGTAAGTGAGCTGGGTGTCGTGTTGTTTATCAGAGCTAGGTAGTCTCTCACTTTTTCCAAATCTACTTCCATGGCAGTAGATTAATGGACAAGTTCTTACGAGACAGCAAAGCTTCCACACAGCAAAGTGGATAATATTAATAAACCATAATATAATGATTTGGGCGGCTTCTCAAATGACAGCTGAGAAGCTGAATTTCAAAGGATCCGGCTACAACCTAGTCAAGCTGCCTAATCCAACACCTTACTGTCTCAGCCTTCTCGGGTTTCCATTTACACACCTGGATTAAGAGAAGCAATTATGGTTAAGTGCCTTGCTCAAAGACACAACTGTCGCGACCGGGATTCGAACCCACAGTCCGGAGATTCAATCATCAGCACTTGAGTCTGATGTAGTAGACTGCTCAGCCTTCATGGAGGTGCTGCTCCAAGTCGATGCCAGTTTCGGTTTCGGTTGCTTCTGCAAATGTTCTCGGATAAAATTATCCACACAATTGGTTTTCTTCATCCAGGTTCTGCTCCTCGTCGATGCAAGTTTCGGTTTCGAGATGGAGACCTTTGAGTTCCTGAACATTGTTCAAGTGCACGGGTTCCCCCGCATCATGGGTGTCTTAACCCATCTGGACCTGATGAAGAATAACAAGGCCCTGCAGAAGACCAAGAAACGACTCAAGAACAGATTCTGGACTGAAATTTACCAGGTAGAATATCTCTGATTGTCAGAATGTGGGTTCAAGGCTCAATTTCACAAAGCACCAAGATTCATCTTTCAGACCAACTCACACCTATTTGACTATTTATCCTTGTTTATTTTGTGTGTAGTTATTATTTGGTCGTGAGTGTGAAGTTTTCCTCGTTGTAATTTTGTTCAAATTTGATCGGAAAAACTACTCCCCCCACTCTTCAATTTTTGACCAAGTATTATTTTCCGCTGTTGGCGGTGCCCTGCACGGTTCCTAGCAAAGACCCAACAAAATGAAAAGTGAAATCAACACTGAAAAAGCAGTGCCTCAGAAAACCTGCATAAAGCTAGTTTGTGTTGTGACGTAAAATACAAACCCACTCTCTCTGGTCAGAAACACCAGAGCTTGAGTCAAATGCGCATGACAGCTCGGCCACGACATGCCACTGCATTCTTCCTCTGCACAATTAAACTTCTTGCGTTTTGTCACTGTTTTGTTTCAGGGGGCCAAACTGTTCTACCTTTCCGGTATGGTTTACGGCGACTACCAGAACAGAGAGATTCTCAACCTGGGTCGGTTCATATCGGTGATGAAGTTCCGTCCGTTAGTCTGGCGTACAACTCATCCATACGTCCTTGCAGACAGGTATGGTGCCCTGTCTTTTTGTATTTATTTTCAGGCTGCATTTGAAATTAGCAGCACTGTTGGGTTATTGCTAAGCTGCTTGTACTTTTAGGCTGATTCCAAATTAGTGGATGCAATTGGATCGCCACGTTAAAATGCATCGAAGCAGAGGCTGCCCTTAGCAACAATCGCAGCTGCCAGTTTGCACTATTTTTCACCATGTGAGGGTGTGTTTGAACCAAACTAAAACAAACTGCTTTTTCTTTAAACAGTTGTTGTTATCATTATTATTAATTTGTGGCCACTGATACAAGAAAACAACATACAGGCAGACAAGATAAGATAAAACTGTAATTGTGATGCAAGGAAATTAACCGTTGAAAGCCCCCTCATACAGTCAAAAACACCTGAAGTCACAATTCCTGTACTTTGTCCAATTGGCACAACTGGTTATGACTACAATCACAGCCAAAATGCTTGGGCGATGCATAGGCTACCCCCCCCTTTGATATGACGTTGACAGATCACTTCATACATACATTATATATATACAGTAGTTTTAAACTTTCCTTTTCTCCCTTTGGTGTTAAAAATATGGAGAGGGGGAATTCCTCCTACGGGAATGTTGTCTTTATTCTTTTTTAAATGGTGCTTGTATTTCTTTTCTCATTTTGTTTAGAATGGAAGACCTGACGGATCCAGAGCTATGTAGACAGAATTCCAAATGCGACCGTACTGTGAGTTTGTACGGTTACATGCGAGGGACTCCCATGAAGAGAGGCTGTAATATTCATATCCCGGGTGAGTTGCCGAAATGAGTTGGGAGTCGGAACGGTAGGCACGTTCTAATTCTAAAGCATGAAAGTGTTCCTGCACCGAGACTGTTCTGTCGGACTGCCGGAACGGTCCATTGGAACCTTCAAAATGCTAGTGTACACATTCGCTCGTGAAGGATCGCTCCTGTACTTCGGCACAATGATTGGGTCTAGCGGATCATTCTGGCTGTCCCGATGGATTGTGGGCGTGTGTCCACGGGAACATTCTTCTGCGCCGAGAACGTGCCCGACATCTGAGACGCTCCCCAACACTTGCAAAGTTCACTTTCAGAAAACCATCTGCGATGTACAAGTTCAATGCAGTTGATGTGATAACACGCTGAAAGCTCACTGTGGTGTGCGCACTAAAGCATGCCCTCATGGTGTCATGCTGGCCAATCATCGGCTGTGGTTTACAGCCGAGGGGCTAGCTGAGTCGCTATATGAGCAAAGTTACTGGCAGCAAAAGGTTTTTTTTACTTTAGAAAACGTTCTGTGATATACAAGTTTAACAATGACTGATGTGACAACATGCCAGAACGCTCTCTCTGTGGTGTGCACTAAGCATGCCCTCATGGTGTCATACTGGCCAATTATCAGCCCTGATTTACAGCTGATGGGTTTTCCGAGTCACAGTGAACAAAGACGGCTTTTGATCAAATTTTCTCAAAAAAGAAAAGTAAATCCTAGTTCACTTTATGGGAACGTTTGTTGTCTTTATTTGTTTTAGTCATGATTTCATTTTGACAATGATAATCTAAAAAGAAATTTTGGTCCGGTTGTTAAGAAAATGAATCATGTGGGTGGTACTGGAAACATATCGGAAACCCAGATCTGAACTGGTTAACTCCAAACATTTGATTGTTGTTTGTTTTTACCATAGAGTGGAGTATGTTTTAGGGGTTTTTACGGTCTGCAGCCAACATACTCTAGTGGGTTAGACCAATTTCAGTGGACGTCAATATTCAAATTCAATTATTTATACCTTCCAGGCTGTGGTGACTTTCCAACCAAAGACATCTCCTTCCTCCCTGATCCTTGCCCGCTCCCCAACAAGGAGAAGAAGAGGGCGCTAAATGAGAAGGAACGTCTGATTTACGCACCGCTGTCTGGAGTCGGCGGAATCATCTATGACAAAGACGTTGTGTACATTGATCTAGGAAGCAATCAACCCCACAGCGAAACCGCACAGGTAGAATGTCAGGGCTTGCCCTTAGCAGTAGCCCGGTGTACAGTGTCTAGTAAAAACTGCTGTGGGCTTGTGTTCACACCACTTCTCAACTTGCCCTGTGGTCTTCTAAAAACTGTGCAACCCACTTGTTTATAATACTCATATTTCTTCCTTTACAGAGCACTTCATGATCATTGCAATTGCTACCATTATGGGTTACTTAAACTTCCTGGGGGCAAGTAAAGTGCATAGTTTACTAGCACTGTGGGCTACTTTACAAAAAAGTTTAAACGCAAGACCAGAATGTTGCTTTGGTGAATTCTAATGCTATTTGTCCAGGGGTGTGCAAGGGCATTTTCTTAAGGAGGGTATTTGGAAGCCAGTTTGCCATCTTGTCAACTACAGAAATTTTCCACTCTTTTAAGAAGGGCTAGTGCGCCCAACACAGAACCCCCGCTGCATTCAGCAACGTCAAAGCAGCACACCTTATTTTGTTCCGTCTATACTTCTGCTTCTTGTTTCCCGTCTAAACGTACATCCCTCCAGCCCTATTTAAACCTCAGCATCATCAGCATTCTCCTGAAGACCAGCAGAGTGTACTGTTTGAAATGTTGAGACCACACCAGTTTTTTAAGAACCAACACTTCTCCCAAAAGAGTTGTATTCATGTACATCGTTGTGCTCATTGCAAAGCTTCAAACATCACTTACCTTGTTTATGTGAAGAATTAACAACCAAAACTCTAGTCACATTAAAATGATTTGGTTGTCCTGTTGATTATTCATACTACCAGGAAGAGGAACAACCAGCCAATGAGCTCGTCTCTAGTCTCATCACCACCCAGCACACCTTGGATACCAAGATGGCCGCCAGTAAGCTCTCCCTCTTCCATGATTCCGCACCCATGACATCAGGTGAGGTGGCCAGTAATGTCCGACTTGGTTCCATGCCAACGGAGGAAGCTGTGGAAGATGCGGATGGGCGCATCAGGAGGCGGGCTGTGTTTGGGACGGAAAGAGAAGAAGGAAGCGACGAAGAGGTAACTTTCACATTTTGATTAGTTGTCTAAAAATAGTAGATTTTTAATTGAAGTTTTTGAAAAGGAATCCTGAAAATTGTTCAAAATACCTGCCACAATAGTAACTTTTACTAATAATTTAAGATTTATATTGTTCCCTCGCATAAAAATGATCAAAAGTGCATAACTTGCTTTAAAATGTCCAGAATGGAAGAAAAAGATGAAGAAACAAGACTGGTCACCAGGCCAGGGCCCAATTTCATAAAGCTGTAAAGCAGATAATGCGTCTAGCAATGTTCTATGCTAAGCAAAAAATTAAGTGGCGCACCAGTCACAACAATGTCAAATTTATGGAATTTTGGCTGGTAACCAGTTTCTGCTAAGCAATTTTTTTTCTGTGTGTATTAAGTTTTTGTGAACAGGTTTTAATGAAATTGGGCCCAGTGCCCAAACCACAGTCTTGTTCGGCCGACTAATCAAACTAATTTTCTTCACAGGATGAGGATGATTTGGATGAAGAAGAGGAAGAGGATGATGAAGACGAAGAGGAAGAAGAAGAAGTCAGACAGCCGGTCAAGTCTAAGATGTCTGACGGGGCACCGCTCAGGAAAAGAGTCAAACAAGTACGTCTTGCAAAGGATATTGATTTACCATGTAAAAAGAGTCAAAAACAGCAGATTTATCAAGTTCAAAGCGTCAAGTGTCCACAATGAGAGAACCAGTTGAAAACACTCTAAAGTTTGGAAGGGCAGTGGTGTTTTAAAAAAGCTTTTAACTGTAGACACTATTTTGAATGATTGCTAGTTTTTACTAGTTTCTACATGTGTGCTAATGAATTGATTAGTTAACCTGCTTTCTTCTAGAGGTTGGTATTGTGTTTGAAAAAGCCTTTGGAGCTCCTTTGCAGCCCAGGGCTGTATACTCCGCAGGGAGCTGAGGAAGATTAAAGGAATGCTATTGGCCCAATGACCAGGGCACTATTAATGTAAAGCGCATGGATACGTTATTGTAAAATGCGCTATATAAGAACTAGTTGTATATTGAATGGTCAGACAGTAGGGGGATTAAGTCAGGAATAGTTTTAAGCCGCTTTGTGAGGATGTAATGTTATATTTGGATACTCATCCTAATAGGACTTGGACGATGTTGCCTTCGCCGACAGTGATGACGAGTTAGAATTTCCTCAACCGTCACCGAAGAAGAAATCTTCATCCAGCAGCAAAACTGACAAGAGCATCTCATCACAAAAGAAGATGACGAGCAAGGAGAAGACACTTAAGATGAAGGCACGTACCATGAGTGGGGATGAAAGCGATGGCTCAGATGATGAGGATGAGGGTAGTGATGAATCCATGGAGGACGAAGACGTCGATGACATTCAAGACGACGAGGGTGAAACAGACAGTGATGATGATGTAGAATCTGACCTCGAAGTAACTTTTAGAACTAGCAGCAGGAGCAATGTTAAAAATGGTACTGAGTCCAGCAAGGAAGGAGAGACGACTAAAAAGAAACGGAAGGAGAACCTCCTTGGCGTTCAAGATGCTGTAACATCCGATCGGCCAAAGTTAAACGAAGATGATTTTGGAGGGGAGTTCAGTGAGCAAGAAGAAGATGAGGATGATAGTGATGCGGGAGATGTGGAGGATGAAGATGAAGATGTAGTTGAAGAGGATGAGGACGATGCCGTCTCGGATGACGATGAAGATGGTGAAAACATTGGTGACGACTCGGCCTTCGGTTCAGGTAAAGTGACATAAATTTACGATTTTAAGGCTAAGACAACAAAATCAGTGTATATGTTCATCGTCCAATTTTATAGAGCTGCTTAAGCAGAAAATTGTATTGCTTAACAGCTTTCTGCTTGGCAAAAATGAGCAGGGCCCAACTTCATAGAGCTGCTTAAGCACAAAAAAAGGAGCTATGCACAATAACATCAGGCTTACCAGAATAAGGTTACCAGCCAAAATACCAGTCCACATGTACCATTTGTGGCTGGTATCCTGGTTATTTTTTGCTAAGCTTGAATGCTGGGATTTTTGTCAGATGGAAAGTATTTTATAAAATTTGTTCAAAATCATTTCCAACTTTTCACCTTCTTGAATAATGTGAAAGGCTGTTTTATCAGGCATGACTTTCTTTCCACTTTAACCTGATTTCCGATTCTTGTGGCCTTAGAAAAATGTGTAAAATTAATATTTAAAGGAAAGGTATACGTTTGGTAAAGTCTCTGAAAATTAATGGCAATAAAAACTTACTTGGTAAGATGTACAGCAGCTTTGGATAGTATAATGCATTTTGAGAAACATTTCACTCCGAAGTACTGCGGTTATGGAAAAATATATCACTTTTTAGCCCCCAAAATTGAATC
>CM021543.1:10087772-10103319 GCA_010994315.2 Pisaster ochraceus | reverse complement strand
TCATAGAGCTGAATAAAGCACAAAAATAGCAAAGCACAACAAAATATTAATTAGCAGAGAAAGGTTACCGGCCAAAATACCATTTAAAATGTACCTTCTGTGACTGGTATCCTGCTAATTTGTGCTTAGCAGAAAATCGTTCAGCAATTTGTTTCTGCTTTTAAAGCAGCTCTGTGAAATTAGGCCGATATCCTTAGATACATGTACTTCGAGTCCCATGATGGCAGACCGTGGGCAGAGAGCAGCCGCATGTGACGTCAGTACAGGGGTCACTAACACATGAGGTACAGTGAAATGGCCCTAGAGTAGGCATCAGTCTCAGTCAGTAGTTGTGTAATGAGGACCGACATCGTACCAGGGCACTAATGGAGGCCATGATTTGAAATTGTCATTGATACGATTAAAGACCTGACCGTCCCCAAACCCTTCCAAAGTCCAACTGCATGTTTCGTTTCGAAAATTTTCACATTTTTAAGACGATCCCCCAGGAGAATTTGACAACAATGTATGTAAACCTTTTTCCTTTACAAGCTTATGTATTAATCTTAAAATTCTTATTATTATTACAAGGTAAAGTTAATAAAAACAATATTCTATAAAATTGAAAAACAAGATCTTCTTGTTTTATTAACTCAATGTGAGTCAATGGATAACAGCTTGAGATACTCACTAGACTACTGCCCTGCATGTAACCCCACAACCACAAAAAGTCCTGCTGTCTAAAAGTTGTTTCCAAACATACCCTTAAAAAACTACAAGAATCCTATGAATGGTATAGAAATCGAGAAAGTGACGAAAAAACCTTAGGAATTCTATAAGAAACCTAGTTAAATCTTATAGGATTCTGTAGGATTTTTGTCCCTTTATAGGATTCCTACAGGATTTGTGTTTATTGTGCAAAGGATACCCTAAAGTTGTTCTATTTCAAATCTAATTAAAAATACGCGGACAGTATTGCTTTTGGTCAAAGACAGTTTCTACATGTACTCTTTATGTGAACCAACATACATACATGAAATAAACTGTGACAGTTTACGTTCAACTCGTCATCAGAGTCACCAGAAAATAGTGAGAGAAAAAAACCCCACCTTATATGTTTCCATCAATCAAGTTTGGGTCTCGCCCAAGACCAAAACTAATTAAGAAAAAAAAAAGCATATCAGGCAAAAATATTTCAAGGGGAGTTTTCCCACAACGACCATCCTAAAGGTTGTGATCAAGTCTGTGAAAGTTTCACTCTCACCATTGTTTTTCACACCCTGTGAGTTCATATGAAAAAAGGACAAAAAAGTTAAAGGGGTTATACAGAACTGGTCTGAAAGCTTAACTGATTATGAAGTTCACACCAGAAATATTTTGTGTGTGAAATTTTCCCCTGTGAAATTAT
This sequence comes from Pisaster ochraceus, assembly GCA_010994315.2. Taxonomy (NCBI): domain Eukaryota; kingdom Metazoa; phylum Echinodermata; class Asteroidea; order Forcipulatida; family Asteriidae; genus Pisaster; species Pisaster ochraceus. The sequence goes on along the minus strand of CM021543.1, from coordinate 10,101,932 downwards.
GTAATAATCGAAAAAAAAACACATATCTGAAAAAATAGCAGATTTCAGTTTGTTTTACGACCACAATTAAGGACAATGTGCTTACATACTGAAAATTGTGCATGGTTTTTCACTACTTTTTCCTGGCTCGCACAACATTTTCACAGGTTTGTTATTTCATGTATATGGTTGATCACACAAAACATGAAAACAGTCTTTAACTTTTTTTGTCAGCTCCATCAATTCTCCACCAATCCATTATAATAGGTCTTTTTGAAAAGTATTAAGATAGTCCAGTGATAGTTTTGAGTTACACCATCTGAGATCTAGTGGAAATTTTCTTGAATTTCAAGCCATTTGGATTCGTAACACAGTCATTATTTAAAATGTTTATTAAAAACTATATTTTTTAAAATTTAATTACAGGTATAACAGACCCTAAATCTAAACGTTAAAACCTGAATTATATTAAAGTCTACATCTACTTACATCCTGTACATTTATTCTTTGCATCAGTTCACCATAAAAAATCCATACAAATTCAACATTAACACGACAAAACCAACAAAACTTCCTCTAAAAGTGCCTTAAAAAATTAGTAATCGTTACGTGTGATTAAGTAATGTCGCAGTTGTTGTTCTGACTTACGGCTGACAGCAAACAGCCCTCTAAATCCTATGGCTTAGGCGCTTCATAAACGACTGATTTTATCATGTTATTATTATTATTTTCTAGTATAATTATTGTTAAAATTAAAACAAGGGATGGGTCATACGATGCACACAAAAAAGATTGACATTTTGGCAGGTACAAAAGCAGTCTGGTTAAATTTTGCATACTGTAGGTATATTAATTTACTGTTAATCTACTATTTTACATTATTCGACTTAAAAGTTCTTAATAAATAAAATACAAAATAGCAATCTTGAGTTATCAACATGATCCACTCATTCTCCAGCATAGAATACCGAATACCCCGCCCACCACGGCCCAGCCACACCCTCCTCCCTGTCCACCATCTTCCCTCTTACAGCCTTCAGTGAGTGAACCCTCCTTTAGGGTTGGGGAGGGGGCTGGAAATGTATATACAACCCAAAATATGCTCTGAAATGTCCCAAACTTCTTATGGGAGTGTTAATTGGCAGTATAAATGCATGTACTAATTTTTTGTTTTGTTTCTCTTCTACTGTTTTCGAAATTTGGTTCGCGCATACATCTGAAAACAAGAACTGACCTTTTCTGTCATGCGCATTCTGAAATTCAGGATCTCATTTCTACTTTGTTTTTCTTTGTTTTGCTACCCTTAGACAGAGGCAGACGGAGCGCCAGAAGGTGTCATACTTGTACTTCATCACTCAAAACTACAAGTAGGTGATAATGAATGGTCAGTCAGTAGGAGGGTTAACTGTGTACGGTGTAGTTCCATTTACAACTTGATATATCACAAGTAGGTGATGATGGTCAGCCAGTAGGAGGGTTAACTGTGCACTGTTTAGATGCACTTACCACTTGATACACCATAATGCATGCTGGCATAGTTTATCTATAATCCAAAACCGTGGTGGGTGATATTGATCGGTCAGACAGTAGGAGGGTTGACTGTTTACTATACTGTACTGTACAATGTAGATGCATTCACCACATGATTGCAGACTGGTATAGTTTGTCTACCATTCCAAACGACAGTGGATGACATTTGAATGGTCAGACAGTAGGAGGGTTAATCAATTGAATAATTAATTATGCACTTAGTTTGAATACAATATTGGGCACTCACAATAATTACAATAAAACAACCCTTCCTAAAAAAAAAGTCTGGCAAGATTTAGATACTTACAACGGCAGTTGCTCAATTTCATAGTGCTGCTTAAGCACAAAAAGATGCACAACAAATTTACACTTACAAGAATAAGGTTACCAGCCAAACTACCAAGTCCCATGTATCATTTGTGACTGGTACCCTGCTCATTTCTGCTTGGCAGAAAATTGTTAAGCAAGATTTTCTGCCTAAGCAGGTCTATGAAATTGGGCCTTGTTCAGGACAGTTTCACAATCAAAGTTCATACAAATTAATTATAAAGCTTAGCCAATTGTTTACAGTCGAGTATAATGTGTGCACTTTATGACCTTAACATTACTTTAAAAACAGGTAAAGAAATTTAACGGGGTTTGGGGTGGGATTGGGACGGTGGGTGCAAGAGGAAAAAACAGTGCAGTCCCTCCCTTTAAAAAACTTACAAATTAAGAACTAAAAAATACATTGTCAGGCAGGATTCAGTTTGCAACTTCTGCCAACAGTATCAACAGTAGAATGCTATTTACGGATAGAGCCATAGATTGGTAGGTACTCCAAAAAACTAACGACCACGAAAATTTACTTCTTTAGAAGCACTGCAGCTGTTGAGAGTATCTATTGTGAGAAAGGGTTAGTTTTGAAGTCATATGGTTTTTGATAATATCTCACCCAGACACATTTGAATCTGAGATGCGATTCATGCTTGAATCCTTTCTGCTGTCACCTCGCTTAAAAAAAAACTTGGAAGGACTCAATGTTTGTGTGAAAGGAACCATGACAGTTTTTTGCAAGTTTCTCAACAAGTAGACACTCTTATCAGCTTTAACTTTAACTTGTGTCTTTTCACGTATCTTTCTGTACAATTTTGCCCATACATTGTAAATCAGCATCATGTTGACGAAAGCCAATGAAACTTCCTTAAAAAACATGATGTTTCACACCCGACACTTCATGAGCCATTTCCTTGGTTTCCCTTTGAAATGTTCCAGTAACAATTAACATTTCAGTACTAAGATGCCATTGCCCTTACAAGAACAAGGTACCAGGCCTGCCGTTCATAAGTCAGGGTTCTCCCCAGGTTTTTTTTCCAAACTGTGGGGCATTCTGGACCCCAATTTGTTGATGCTTGGCCGAAGCACGCTTAATGGAAAAAGTATTTCGGATTGTTTTTTCACTTGGTGTTTATCTTGGATTTAAAAGCACTACTGTGCAATTTGGAGCATATTAAGAACTTTCTCTCAATTTTTTACGAGAAATGTTTGCGTACCAGTCGAGATTTGCGTGTATCGGCACGCAGCTCGCACCTATCGGCCCTATACGCTAGCTTGTGCATGGGGAGATCCCTGCAAACAATGTCACGGAAAGATGAGAGGTTGAGTTGAAGAGACTTCGGCCTTTTCATCGTGTTTTGACAATCTTTACACATCCCCTGTATCCCCCGTGATAACATTAAATACTGAAGTTCACTGTACAAAAGGGAACCAGACTACGTTTCCATCCCAGCCTCTGTTTGGTTACTATCGATTCGATTGGAAGAAGAAGTAAAATGGCTGCATTATGGTTTAAAAAAAAAGTATTATTGCAAGAGTAGAATTTGGCATGGAGGAGAAACAGATCTGGGCCCATTTTCATAAAGCTGTTAAGCAGAAAATACTGCATAGCAATTTTCTATGCTAAGCAAAAAATGAGTGGGGCACCAGTCACAACAATGTAAACTTTATAGAATTTTGGCTGGTAACCCGTTTTTGCTAAGCAATATTTTTCTGTGCTTAGCAAGTTTTTGTGCCTACAGTTTTTATGAAATTGGGCCCTGCATGAGGTAAGGTTTGTGCTAACACCACGTACGTGAAGAATCTCTCGGCCGATACGCAAACATGAGTTGTGGTGGTTCTGAAAAGAACTGGGCCCAATTTCATGGCTCTGCTAAGCTGCTTACCATATGCAAAGAACTGGGTCCAATTTCTTAGAGCTGCTTAAGCACAAAAATTTGCTAAGCACATCAAAATTTTGCTCACCAGAATAAGGTTACCAGCCAAACTACTATGTCACGTGTACAATTTGTGACTAGTATCCTGCTCATTTCTGCTTAGCAGGAAATTGTTAAGCATTATTTTCTGCTTAGCAGGAAATTGTTAAGCATTATGTTCTGCTTAACGCAGCTCTATGAAATTGGGCCCTGGCGCTTACGGAAGCAAGGAATTCTGCGCTTACGTCAAGCGTATTACACGGGTTAGCAGAGAATTTTTACTTGTGTGCCTGTGTACTCTTTGCTACTAGGCATTCTTTGCTTACACAGCTAGCACAAAATGATAATATGTGGGGCTGGAAATTTTTTACTGTACACCAACGTTGATGACCTATTCGTCCTCTGTGCAGATCTCTATTTTGATTTTTTTCAGTGGGTCAAAGGAAATGTCATCTTGACTACTTTTGGCAGCATCCGCACCTGCGTCTCTGTCTTCATTCTCGTCAACTATCGTGCTCTGATCCGACTCAGACATGTTTGGCTCATCGGGGTACACCCCAAGACTTGTTGGGTACATCTTCATACCGGAATTTGAGAAGTCCCCTTGCTGGTTGAAATGGTTGCCGTACACAATCCGGTTCTCTTCAACACCGCCAAGGTGAGCCTGAGATGTAGCGAGTGGGTTCTCGAACCCTGTGCTTGATTCCGTTTCAGAGGGCAATGCGCCGCAGATGTCGGCGATGGTCGACGACACGTCCAGTGGCAGCACGTCTTTTTCCAAATGAACCATCACATGTTTCTTCAAGGAGCGTAGAAACTTGAAGGTCTTACCGCAGGCCGGACACGGGTAGGCCGGGTCATCGGAATGGACGCGTTGATGTCTGCGGAGGGCGCTACGGTTCTTGAAACACTTCTGGCAGCGTGGGCATGCAAACGGCCTCTCGTTGCTGTGCGTTTTCATATGAGTCTCCAACTGATCCTTGAAGTTGAACTTCTTGCTGCAGATTTCGCACTCGAAATCCCTCAGATTCTCATGGTCTTTCATGTGACGCTTCAACCGGCACGCTTCAGTGTAACTCTTATCGCACTGATTGCATTTGTGAGGGCGCTCGGCCAGATGAATACTTTGGTGGATCCTCAAGCGGTAGCGATCGACGAAATCCCGACCGCAGATATCGCAGATGTGAGGTCGAAGCCCCAAATGCCAGCGCTCGTGTTTTCGTAGAGCCGACAGCTGCTTGAAGGCTTTCTCACACTGCTGACACTTGTACGCGCGTTCGTCACTGTGCGAGCGGCGGTGCTTCTTCAGGGCGTCGCTCACCCTGAAGGTTTTGTCGCACTGCTCGCATTTGAATGGTCTCACTCCAGTATGGATTCGCATGTGACACTTCAGCGTGTTCCTTTCCTTAAAGCTCTTGCCACACACCGTACACGGGTAAGGTCGCTCGTCAGAATGTGTTCTCATGTGACTCTCTAATCCTTTCTTGCTGGAGTATGCCTTGTCGCACTCGTCACACTTGAACGGAAGCTCCCCAGTATGCACCCGCTCATGAATTTTCCGCTTGACGTTCCGCGGGAACACCCTGTCACAATATCGGCAAGGGAATGGCTTCTCCACCCTCTTGAAGACTGGTTTGATCCCCGTGTGTTCAGTTTCATGTCTCCCGAGCGCCTGCGATGTCCTGAATTTCAACGGGCAATACTGGCAGGCGAAGTTACCTACAAAGTGCTTCTGAACGTGGGTCGTCAGTGTGGATTTCTGTTTATAGCTCTTCTTGCAGTATTGACACTGGAACGGTCGCTCGTCTGTGTGAGTCTTCATGTGTCGGAGTAGATCTCGAGGCAGAGCGTACATTTTGTCGCAACCTGGACAGGGAAGTTTCTTTTCGGTGGTATGTGTCTTCATGTGGGTGGTCATAGCATTGCGAACTTTGAACCTCTTGCTACAGTGCTCGCATTTGAACGGGCGCTCTGTGTTGTGACACTGCTGCTTATGTCGGGTCCGCATGTAACTCGTCATGAAGCCTTTGGAGCACACGTCGCACTGGAAGGGACGCTCACCGGTGTGGCCACGTTCGTGGACAACACGCGCAGAGCTGGAGCCGAATATCTTACCGCAGTAGTGGCAAGTATGATTTAAATGAGACCGTTCATGCGTTCTCATCGTGTGGATTTCCTTGAAGGTCCTGTTGCATACGGAGCAGGCATGCCCTTTGGTCGCCCTCTGGTCTGTTGGGAAGCCGCCCTCTCTGTAATCCTCGACTTTCATCACTGGGAATGCGGCGTTCCTCTTTGCATGGCGATACCGCTTAGCGTGAACTCTCTTATGTTTGATGAAGTGATGTAGCTCCTTCAATCTCCATCCGCAATAAATACAGAAAAAACGCCGGTGCGGAAAGCGTTTCTGCAGCCTCCGTTTTAAGACCTTACATTTCTTCTTCTTGGCAGTTGATTCTAGGAATTTCCTCCCGCGAGAAGGTTTTGCGTTTGAATCTTGAACGACAGAATCGTCAGACAGTTCTGTTGTAAACTCCCCGGTTGATTTGACCAAGGCAGTTTGATGTTTATGCAGGTCTGAGCCTTCACTAGGTTCGGTTTTCAAAGGATTCAAGTACAGACTCGATAATGTCGACGACGAGTCTGACAGCGAGGACGGCTGTTTGTCGAAATGATTACCTGGCTGGTATAAGCTTTGAACTCTTCCAGAAGCAGTTGTATGAGTTGACTCAGTTGTACTACATGTTGACATCAACAACCCACGCTCGATGCCTGATTGCAAATTAACATTACTGACTGCAGTCATGGCAGTGGAGTCAGATTTCCCCGGGAATGTCTGGAAACGGCCAGAATAGTTTGGGTCACTACCAGACTGAGTTTGAAGGTCTGTGTATAAGTTGTCCTTATACTGCTCGACTTTTCCACTTTTCCTTCGATTAGACTGATTACTGCCCTGCCTGGAATCACTATTAAGGGCGCTGGATGATGCTTGGTCATGTGACCTACCAAAATTCAACATGTTGGCAAGGTTGGACATCTGGCTAGCCTCTCCTTTAACTCTTTTCCGCAGTAGTTCGATCTTGCTGTTGAGGGCCTGTCGCTTAGTGGCTGCGGTGTTGGGAGATATGGCCATCTTCTGACGAGGAGTTGGTTTCTGTAGAGTTGTTGGTGTGTGAATGTGGCTCACAGCCGGAAGGGTTTGGCTAAGCTGTTGGAGTCCGCAAACACCGCAGATGCTGGGTTGACCTGAAAGGATATGACAGATAATGAGTTCTTGCTATTATACCCAGAGTGCCAAGGGGTGTTGAGCCAGAGCGGTCTTGTGTATCGGGTTCACACTCTGGTGTTGTCAGAGTGTGGGTTCTGGTCCAGGTCATTGGCACTTGTGTCTTTTCAAAAGTATGACACTTAACCAATAATACAAATGAGAAAATCTTCTCTAAGTGCTTGATCAAACATAAACTGTATGTTAAACCTTGGGGCATGTTTAACAGTGTAAATATTTTTTCTCATATTGATTAAATGGTCTTGTAAACTTTTTACGTTCCATAATTTGTTTTTAGCTACAAGCCCTATGGTCATGCAGATCCCCCCCCAAAAAAAAATTTAAAAATTTAAAAGTTGAGCCCTGCCCTTAAGGTCTATAAACAGTGACTGTATTTTTTTTATGTATATTTTTGTGCAAGTTTGCCCCCCAAAAAGCAACTCTTGGTAAGGGGCTACAATAAAAAAAACACATTTTAGATGAAAATAACTGAGGTGAACTAAAGGTAAGTATTGATATTTCTTTTAAAACAGTCTAGATTGTAGGATGGAGGGAAACATGCACCAGGCAAGGAGTTTCAACGAGATGCAGTATGTGGCATAAAAAGCTGTTGGAATGGCACTTCGTTCTACATCTCAGCAAAGCAAGAGTGTACGGGTGAGAAGAAGCAGAAAGCCTGGTGTCATGCTGAATTACATAGAACTTACTCTGTAATCCGTCCACTTCCAGGCTGTGCTCAAGCTTGATGTGTTTCAGGCAGACTGTGAGCTCTTGGCCAGGATCGATTGGGAGGAAGCTACGGTAATAGATACAGCCATGACGTTCATAGGCCAGAAGATTCACACCGGGTCCTGGGTCCTGAGATGTCTTGACGTAATTCATCCAGTTTGAGACGTTGTTGTCACTACCAGCAATGTAATGGCAAGGTTTACCATAACAGTGGATCTGTTGGAAAGTATTAAGATGTAGAAATTACTACCTTTAGCTTTCCATAAAATAACTTTGCTTGTGGAAATATCGGGAGTTAAAAACTGTGTCATGCATTTATCACAGAACATCCTACTGCGGGCTGGCATAGTTTATCTACATGTATCTTTCAAAATCACAGTGAACGATAGTGAATGGTCACACAGTAGGAGGGTTGACTGTGTACTGTGTAGATGCATTCACAACATGGTATCATGATAAAATGCACATATCCCAGACATTAGACGACACGGATCAAGGTGCTGGACAAAAGAAGAATTAACAATGAGCTTTGAACAATTCAGTCTTCAACAGCTTCTTGACTTTCATCAGTGAGTCAGACTGACAGACTTCTTGAGGCAGTTTGTTCAAGGCTGGCATAGTTTATCTTTGATGAAACTGACTAGTGGAACAGCAGGAGGCTAGACTGTGTACTGTGTAGATGCATTCACGACACGATGTCATAATGGGAGACTTTGGAACGCTAGGTGGCAGCAGACTTACCAGGTAAAGTTCCTTTGTTTAAGCAGTTCTGAGCATGCGCACATCATCGAGAAAAATAAATTTACCTGGTAAGTCTGCTGCCACCTAGCTTCCCAAAAGTCCCCCATTGCAGGCTTTCGTAGTTTATCTAAGATTCAAAACCACTGGATAATATTGAGTGGTCAAACAGTAAGAGGATTAATTTAATTTGTCAGGCCCTGAAAAGGTGGTTGATCAGATAGCAAACTAATGTGGTAAAATATCTTATAAAATCTTTTAAAACAGATCACACACTCCCGTTGCCTGTGGTATTTTTACCACAGAACTCGGAAAGCCAAAAGTATAAAGTGCTTCTCACCCATCGATGTATAAGGGTGCAACCAAAAATAATAGACTTAATCCCAAATGCAATTTGCACATCAATTAAATCATTAAGAACTCATTACCTCCCACATCTCTCGACTCTTAACTCCGCCCTCAGATGGAAGAACAACAGTTCCCTCATAGGGACCGAACCAAACCCCAGACTTGAACTTTTTGGTAGCGAAGATGCCTTTCCTCATTGTAGCCTTTGATTGCCCCGCCTCATTCTCCATCCACACCGAGAACCTCAGACCACACGGGAGTGTCTGAAGGGTGCGGTCTTTCATTGGTTTAGGGGTGGGGTTGTCTGGGATGAGTAGACCACACCCGTCTTGAGGATGAGTTGGGGAAGAGTCCATTTTGGATGCAGCGTCTCCACACTGATGTGATCTAGAAACTGCAACAACAAAGAAGAAAACAACACGTACTGATTACTGCCACTGACTTCTGGGCACAGAAACTTACTTACAAGTAGTATAAAAACCATTTTGCATAAGCCTTTGGGGACCAGAGAGGTCGCAAACGGCCACAAGATTTGATTCGGTTGATCGTCTTCCACTCAAACCATCAAACGGTCACAGTCGCACATTCCTCGGTCCTCAACTGACAATGATCTCATGTTTTCCAAGTCTTCAGGTTTCTCTTGCCCAATGCACAAGCTAGCGTATTGGGCCGATAAGCGTGTATTGCGGACTGTTAAGGGCAAATTGCAAAACAAGCCAGCACTAAATTGCTTTGTAATGATGTAATCACCACAACTGAGTATAACAGGGTATCTGCACACTTTAAAAAGTCAAACTTAAGACTTTTTAAGACCATTTTAATGCTACAAAATGTAAGACCCATAATAAGTGAAAAAAGCATGGCAGAAACAGCTTTAACTGCTCACATTTTGTTACCCACAGTGGTTCTCTTCGAACTTATAGGAAATTCATTACACGATTCATCCAATTTGTTTAAGACCTCAATTAACTGAATTTTTAATACTTAATGCTTTTTAAGGTATTAAATTTTGATAGTTCAATTTAAGACTTTTCATTACTTTTTAAGGATTCGCAGAAACCCTGGTATATTTATCATGAACAATATTAATACTATAACTATGAATAGGTAAGACATGACATACATACAGCAGGTAAGTGAACATTGCGAAGAAAGTTTAGGCAAAAATAGTATGAGCTCTCATTTGTAAATTCACAAACAAACAGTCCGAATTATCTAAGTAATTGGGCTTTTTAATCTTATTAAGTGGCTTCCCCCAACCCATTTGGCCAAAGCAAAGGCATTTGCTTTCTAATCACTTTTCTTTATTTCATATTTCTTATATTATAATAATACAAAAACAAAACAAAATACCGAAATCCACAAGTACACTTCCTACCTAAAAATCACCCCACGACACAATGTCTTATCTTGTATAGTAAGGTTTAAAGCTAAAACCAAAGGGGCGTCCGGCCCGGACTACGGCATACCTGTGCTGTAGTACGTGTTTGTCTGTGATTCTCATTTTTATGAAATGAAACAATTACTGACCGATGCTACGACGACTAGTTTCATCGGGATCATTTCAGCCTAAACCTCGATTCTGACGATGCATTCAGACTATGAAATAACACATTATTACTCTTTAAAACTTACCTACAAGTTATTTTTACGTTTTTGACGGCTTTTTATATGTCAAATCTTCCTGTCTAATCGGACCGCCGACGTCCAGCCACACCACATCACCTCGATAAAATTAGACAAAATACATGAACAACGTCAACAAAAGACCCACTTACGCCTTTCTAATAATAAACATAAAGATAATTACATTTAGTCGGTTGCACTGCAGGCTGTGAGCTTCGGGAGTAGTACCTGTATAAGTCCAGGTACTATTGGGAAAGGGCCATCAAAAATGCACAATATATTTTTCTTAGGATAGCTACGGGTAAGGGGTTAACATTAGTTTAATGTTCAACCGCCCTCTGTTGTTACAAGTTGGCATATGCAATTATCTTTCGACCGGATACACCTGTCGCTACACATACCGTACATCACCTGCAGAGTGCAGATTCGGAAATAAAACTTTTGTTTCCAGGTATTATAGTTGAGTATGATCATGTATGTAGGCCCACCGTCACTCATGTGCTCATTATATGCTAATCGGCCTGTCCAAATAAAAAAATAAAAAAATTACGGTTCAAATTCAACCACTGTGTTGGTGGTCGGTATTTCTTCCCGCTATTGTCTCCAGTAGAGACGACAGCGAAACAAGCCCCATTCATAGTTCTAGGAGAAGTCGGGTCCATGGACGAAGGGGTGGTGGAACGGGTACATCATAGAGCAAGGAGTACATCAAGGGAGGTTTTGCATTAGTACCAAAATCATAGCCCCCTTTCTCCTAAAACTAGGACTGCGTGAATCTCTAAGTCCAAGGAGTATTATAGCCCCCACCTCTCGGGGAGAATACTGCAGATCCATCCGAGTGCGCCCAGCAAATCAAAAGGATGGGTCATCCTTTTACTTTGCTGTCGCACTCGGATGGGGGCAAAACATTCTTGATGAGCGGGAGCAATAGTCTGTGATCATGCACCAACATAGTCTATCACGGAGCTCCACTGAGTTTACAGAGTGGATGTGTTCATGTAGTCAAAAACCACTCCTAGAACTATGTAAGGTTCGTCCTGCTAAATCTCGATCGTTCACGTGGAGGCGTTAGCAGAAAGAACCTCATAGTTCTAGGAGTAGTCAAACCATGACTAATAGTCTTTTACACTGACACCGATTAATAAACTCGTCGTCAGAAGATTGTCAAGACCCGACCCGAGCGAGCAAGTATCTCCCCGCTCGAAAGAAATGTACCTCATCCATAAGGCCCCGCGAAATTAGAAGTCTCGTCAGACGGCTGTCATCCAATGCACTTACAATTGACCAAGACAATACGAAAGTGTGAACTTGTACTTAATACCACGATAGTGTTTAGTTGGCTTTTGCAGAAGTCATCATAAAATAATGCAGGATTCGTTGTGTTGGTAATCAGCCATCCGGTACCAACCAGTCTTGTGGGTTTTCCCTTGTGTTGCTGCGTTGAACGGCTGACTGCTTTCTTTTATTTAAAATGGTGTATCTCTTGTCTTTCAGGAACTGTTGAGCTGCACATAGTATGCGTCAAAAAACTTCGTAATCCTTCATGATTGAGCAATCAAAGCTTTAACTTGTGATATCTCCTCCAGAAACAAAATGGAAAACAATCAAACTCGAGTGATTCTCTGGACCGTACCCAGAACCCTGTCTACCGCCTTCCTCAAGTGCATGAGCGGCATCCCAAAGTCTCAGATGTTTTACGAGCCATATACCTCGGCGTTCCTCTTCGGACCCGAGCGATCGCACGGTGGCGCCATTATCCCCGGCGGTGTGGTGGCAAGCTCCGCTAAGGCAGACGACGAGCCAAGAAAAACTTGCACCGAGAAAATACCTTGTGAAAATATCCAAGGTTTCGATGATTCTCTTTGCTCGTACAAGTGGGTAAAGGAACGCCTCGAAAGCTGTAGTCAAGACAAGCAACTGGTCTTCGTGAAGGACATGGCTTACTGTCTCAACAAAAAATACGACTTTCTCCCGGTGGGGTACAAGTACATGTTCCTCATAAGGAATCCTCGTAAAGTGATGGCATCATGGAAGAAACTTATCAGTGAATTCAGTGAAAAAATGCTCGATGATTTCGAGCTGGATAAACTACCTCAACCAGTTATGCCACTTGGGCTCGGGTACGGAGAACTTGCCGAGTTGTACGACTATGTGGTAGGTCAAGGCATTGACAGAAAGCCCGTCATCATCGACGCCGATGATTTGGTCTCTGATCCGGCCGCAATTTTGTCATCGTCCTGCAAGAAATTAGGGGTACCTTATACTCCTGACTTACTCACTTGGGAAGAAGGGAGTGCTGTTGTTGAGACGTGGGGGGTTGGCAAGGGACTTAAGACAGCGATAGGCTCTTTGAAGTCTTTTAACAATGTGAAAACGAGTTCTTCTTTTGTCAAACCTGACGCTAAAACAGAGGAAGAAGACGATACTGCTGGTCTCTCGTCTGATATACTGCGGTGTGTCGACCGATGTATGCCGCTGTATATGAAACTATACCAACAAAGAATCAAATAACTGTTTAAAGTAACCATCGAGAAAGTAACCATTACTTGATTCAGTTTAGTTTCAATCTGAAAGGTCAACGATTATACAGATCTTACCTTCGGAGATTTATTTCCGCCTGAAATACTGTCCTGTAGCCTTAGATCTGAAGACACGGAATCAGAGTTTTACAGAAGGTCAAAAGTATGGGAAGTGGTAGGTTTTGACTGACCAATCAATGTGCTTTATATGTTCAGTTTGGTTTTCCAATCGATGTTCACTTATGGTTTATGTTTGACCAATCAGTGTTCAACAGTATATGTAGTTGTTTGACCATAAAGTGACCACACCATAGTGCTGTTTGACCAATCAGAGTCCACATCACAATAAAGTTCTGTTTGACCAATCAGTGTTAAATTGTGCTATTTTGACCAGTCAGTGTCCACTGTCCACAGTATAGTGCAGTTTGGATTCCGTTTGACTTAGTGTTCGGTGGGTTTTCGTTGACCAATTAGTTTCCAGTTCAGTTGGGATGGTTAAACTCAGCAGTTAAATTTGAAACGCTTACAAAAACACAGACAAGGTGATGAACTCTGAAAAGGTCATGCTTTAAAGCATGATTTAATGACCAACACATTAAGATAAAACAATTAAATTAGTACTACTACATGTACTACAAACAATTGACATGCACACCTCCCAAGATGTAAACATACCATTAATTAACAAACTAAATGAAAGAGCTTTTTAATCCAAGTAAAGAATAGGCCATGTAACCTTTGTTCACAAAAAGAGTGACCGTGTGTATCCTAGGGCACTCCCTGGCATGCCAGATATATGGTCATATGGGAAATTTTACATTTTGTGTAATAATTTCCACATAAATTCAAGAAGAAGTTTTAATTGATATGTGCCTCTTTTCTTCATATCAAAAGTTGATAAAAATCAGACAGTGCAGCCTCTATGAAATATAATATCTATATTTCTACCAGTGGGCCGTGTACAATTTGTGCCTGCAGGAAGGTCAGGCGCTGTGGCTCTTACTTGCAAACAAGTGATGTCACAGGCTACATGGTCTATTTTGGTCAAACTGTTCTTGTACACTTAAAAGTACTGTGTAATAACTTCATGTACAGTAAAATTTGTAGTGGATCAAGACACAAGTACATTTTGTTTTACTGTATCTAGTTATACAATTAAAGCAACCAACACCAATTAAACATCCTTGAAAAGTTTGTT
>CM021543.1:10013337-10025792 GCA_010994315.2 Pisaster ochraceus | reverse complement strand
TTATAAATTCCATTTCTTTTTTATTGCAGTTAAAATCTGTTTTGACTGGAGAAAAGGTGGACCTAAACACCAAAGAGTTCCTTGGGGCAAAGATTTCAGCCAAAGCCTTCCAGCAGTTAACGCCTCACGAGATCCGAGATTTAAAAACAGTGTTTGATGCTTTTGCAGATAGCGATGGGTAAATTTTGCTTGTTCCTCTCCCTTGGGGGGGGGGGGGTGTATGGAAAGCTTATGTACTGACTCCCTTTACCTAATTCGGGAATTGGGGCGGGTGATCTAAAGACAGTTTGCTGACTTGCCAGCTACCAATATTCTCCATACACACGACTAACAGACTAGTAGTATATCAATGCAAGAAACCTTTTGTGTGCCTAATAAGTATTTGTTGTCGGCAAAATACTAAAATTTAGTCTGAATGTCCTTATTTACTTTTCTTTGTGCTTCACTTGCCAATTGAGGTTTAAAATGATGACTGAGAATTGAGGGGGGGGGGTGACATTTCCTGGGAATGGGGCTTGGGCTTTCATCATGGCTGGTGTCACATTGACTTTTGACCAAACCACGTACTCAATCCCAGGTAAGGAACTAAGATACCAAAATCTATCTATCTACAGATGATGCCCTTTGCCTTCCTTTGGTGGGCTACCACAGTATCAACTGGCTAACTACCAATTCAGGATGACAACCTGGCGCTGCAAGGCTGTTCCATCCATCTAGTAGCCAGCTTGTCTCATAGCCTATCGTAGGAAGCTCACCATTCTGTGTTTGGTATAAATAATGATCCAGCCAAGTGATTTTTAAGATGTCATAAACTTGTCTTTGTTGTCATAGTATGATCAAAGCTGACGCTGTTAGGAGCACTATGAGAGCTCTAGGATTCAAACTGACCAAGCAGCAGGCACGTGCAATGGTAGCAGATATGGATCTGGACAGATCTGGGTAAGACCATCAGCATTATTATGTCGAAATTCTTTGTCAATAAACTCAATGTTTAAAAAAATAATGTATTGTTGGAGTTGTGGGCATAAAGCTGTTGTAAATTTTTGATTTTGTTTGGCATCGTGAAGGAAAAATGCCGAGTTTAATTTTTTTAAAGTATCTGCATGGACGGTGGGCGGAAGCCAATAAGGAAATTATTTTGTACACAATTTGGGAAGTATTGACATTTTTGAGCAGCTAAATACACAAAAATAGGGCTCTGAAATTTGGCGCATTTCAGAAAAGACGAATCTATACTTGAAGGATGTGCATCATTTCTGGTGGATTAAAAAGTCGTTCCTTTCTTTTTTTTTTTGATTTTTCTTTCTAATTTGCAGAACTATCGACTTCAGTGAATTCCTGGAGTTTATAATTGATAGACAGGGAACAGCGAGAGACGCATTTGCAGAAATACAG
Source organism: Pisaster ochraceus (assembly GCA_010994315.2). NCBI lineage: Eukaryota > Metazoa > Echinodermata > Asteroidea > Forcipulatida > Asteriidae > Pisaster > Pisaster ochraceus. Next base: position 10,024,397 of record CM021543.1, on the reverse strand, counting down.
CAAGGCTTTCGTATGTTTGATTATGGTAAGTGTGGCAACAACGGAACGTAGCAGACTGTAGGCATACCATTAGGCATCAGCTAGAATTGCGCACGTTCCCAAAGGTACAGCAAAGTGCAGTCTGAAATACATCTCTCAAACGTGAATTCCAAACTTTTTTCAAAGCTATTGTTGTCGGTATTGATTCACAGTAGTTTCATTTATCAACAGTTCGACCAAATAAAAAAAAAATCCTTAGTAGCATCATGCCTTTTTGAAAAAAAGGAGGTAGGCATTTCAAAATGTCCACCACATTCATTTTTTCAAAATGGCCACCAGCTCATTTTACCCTCCAAGGTACAGGGAAACCACCTTATTCTGCTAAAACTACAAATTCAGTCATTAAAAAAAAAAAATAAAAATTAAATTGGGGTGTGAACCTTTTAACCTCCCCCCCCCCCCAGGAAATTTTGATGATGAACAATATACAAAAATAAACATGCAGGCTGAAAAAGTTGTACCCTGTTTTTTTCTCCTTTGAGGTTAAATCACAAAAAACGATTAACATTCTGGCCATGGTTAATCTCGTTTCCAAGACCATTGTGTTTACGCGCACACACATCCAACCTTCACACAGTCATGTACACAGCAACCTGTATGCGCTTGTAATGAACAAACATAGAGGGCGCTGTGACGTGTGTTATTTTTCCGACTGACATCCGTATCCCCTTGGTGGGATCCGGGGAACATAACTACAAAGCGCCCTCTATGTTTAATCATTACAAATGTGTACAGTGTGCGGTGTACATAGATCTGAACGTTGGTTATACCATGTTAATGGTAATACCATAAGAGTGGGGACAGTAGAACAAAGGAATACAAAAGGGACAATGCTGTCCTCACATTGGAATCCTTTGTATTTTTGTGTCCTCACATTTTTTCGTGCGCTAAGTCTATGGAGAGTGTTAAGTTAGAGGGACAAAGGAAAGTCCTCACATAGATAGCAATAAATTGATACGTGTTTTTGAACCAAGACTAGGCTATGGTAGGCTAAGAAAGACCAATGAGAAACACATCACGAGTTGAGAAAAAACACTAATAACTTATCTGTCATCATGTACTTCGTCATGGCTTAAACAGATACAACTTTTGTCCTCTTGGCTTGATATAATTCAGAAGGAACAGGGAGGATCACCTTGGATAACTTAAAGAAGGCTTGCAAGGAGGCGGGGGTTAAATTCACCGAGCAGGAATTACGAGACATGATAGAAGAAGCAGATCGGAACGGGGACAATGAGGTGGACCTGCAGGAGTTTACGAACATCATGCTGAAAACCAATCTGTTTTAACTCGGGGTCTGGTGGCTCGGGATAGTGGTACTGTCGTGGTGGCCGAGCAGTCTAGTCCACTGGACTCAAGTTCTGGTCTTTTCAGAGTGGGTTCATCTTGGTTTTTAGATAATTACCAATCCTGTATCCTTTGCCCTCAAATGTTAAGACAGTTAATTTGAATAGTATAAGCTTGCCAATAATGCACTTGATCAAGGTAGAGGTGCAATAAGAAACACATAGAAAGGAGAGAGCTTTCTGGTACATGTATATTTTTAAATAAATATTTCTCATTACTTGAAGATGCAGATCTATACTTTGCTCAAGTATAACAGAATTTGGGGATGCAAGAACTCGCTTTTTTTTCAACAACTGTCCACGGGCAAAATAAATGCTAGGTGAAATCATTTAAGGACCAGTAAGAATTCTCAACAAATGGTCCGGCTGTTTACTAGTTTAGTTTTGAAAAGCATCCTATTACTGAAACAGTTAGTGAAAAAGCTAACTGACTATTGAAATGACAGGCTTGCTGGTACCACTGGCTAGTCTCTGAAAAAGTCAATGGCAAACCATGATAACAAATAATAACACGATGAATATTATTATGTGCACTATTGATTTACAAAGTATCTTGTTGGTATATTTGACCATGGAGAAAAGAAAATGGTTTGACGTAGTTAAGTCAGAAGTGCAGTGTAAAAGAATGTCAATGAACATATTTCATTCGTTTACATTGCACTTTTGGCTCCAATGGGCCATCACTTATCTACATGATAGTTTGTACGCATGTATAATTTCCACTTGAACTTTGACAGTCATGTACAGAGTACACACATGGTTGATTTTTTGGGGGGTGAAAAGTTTATAAAGTCAGTTAGCATTATCACAGATGACAGGTTTATTTGTAATTATGAAGAGGTTTATTTGTAACAATGAAGGCTGTTGTCATGAAACCATCAATTTGAGTTATGTCGATCAAAATATTTCTGTATTTGTGTACTTTATTAATCAATTTGTATTGTTATTTTTAAAAGGAGGGTATCAGTTTCTTTGGTAATTACTCAACAAATTAATGACCATAAGACCTTACTTGGTAAGAAGCACTGCAGCAGTTGATTACGTATAACATTTTGAGAACAAATTTCTCTTCAAAGGAATGTGTTTTTACTTAGGGAGAGGGATTCAAAAACATTTCAATCTGAGAGACCTCTCTGCATGAAACGTTTCTCAGATTGTGTGTTCTTATTATGGCTTGTTCTTCCTGCGTGGACATAACCACTCCAGATTTTCGGCAGTATCTCATAAAGGATTCCACCATTTGAAATGAAATTTTCACAGATTAGTTGTATTGTATAAACATTTAAACAGGATTAAAACAATCGAACAATTTTAAAACCAAAGGATACTTTGCCTTTTACACCTATGCACATGCATCCTTGACAACAAAGGCAATTAAATGCTAATTATGAAATGAACATAAACTAATTTTTTTACATTTTATGAAGCATTATTTGTTTACAGCATTCATTTTGATGTTTTTTGTATTTATTATAAACTTTGAATTATACATATTAAAATGTACAGGTCATTTAATTGAGTTGGTCTTTCTTTGTTTAACTCATCGGCAAAGGTGTTACCCAAAACACCTGGAAGTTGTCTATTAACCTGGTAAACAGCTTTAATATGGCGTTAAGGGGGGGAACGTGCTTTCAATTGATAACCACCCCTCCAACTCCCCCATATTTGCTACTCTTGAAAAGCTTTGTAATTAGTAATTTCAATGGTTTCAAAATTACTTTTATAATATACCCAGGTAATGTATTTCCTTTTAAGAACTTTGGTTGCCCAGAAGTCGCCACCCCCCCCCCCGCCCTAATATTCTACCATCTACTCATCGCAGCTTCAAACAAGGTCACATTGGGGTCAGTTCTAATACGGAAATCCAACCTGAACACCAGCAAGAAAGTGTGATAAAGCACTCTAAATTCTTTGGAATCCAGTGGGAAAACAACCCACAGGCACAATGATATTATGCTACTCGGCTGGGATTCGAACCCAAAACCCCATAATTGAGAGCAAAGTTTTTCGTAACAACTAGGCCTACACAACCTGGTTACACACCTTAGCTCCGACGTAGGATTTTCTAAAATCCTAACCCGAACCATTGCCAACAAAAAGGTCTGAAACCAGAATCCACATTTTGAAATTTTTTGTTGACAAAGTGTTGGCATTTCCACTTTTTTAAAAATAAGTTATAGATTTTTAGGAAATTCTAAGAAGTCTCCACAGCACTAGAGAATTAGGTAGATCAAAGAACCTTCAAATCTTAAGAACCAGAGAAACATGAGAAAGTATGAATTCAGATGCAAGTCGGAAATTTCTCATCCCCGTCGAACACAGGGTTTTGAGAACATAGGCATGGTAGGATTGTCGGACCATGGAGCGCTCATCCAACACACCAATTCAAATTCTGGTTTCATTGTACATGTATATCTCCTATCATCTGAAACATTAAACGACACCGCTTGAGAAACTGTTGCAAGGGCAAATTTTACAGAAAAGTTCAGCAAATTGCTTCAAAACACAACATTTAATTCATACAATGTACATGACAAGCTGAATATTTTGTGTTAATCCAATTGAATGGGCTTGATTGCACTTTCTTTTTGCAAATTTGATTTAGAAAGAAGAGTGCTAATTACTCGTTTTCATTAGCCATGGAACCTTCATGCATTATCATTTTGTGTGTGTACATGTTGTGATTGTGTGCAATGCGCTGATCAGCAGAACAATCGTTTTCATCATGCATCACTAGTCACTACGTCCTGAACAAGAATTTGTACAAGCATCAACCCATCCCAGAGCTGTGTTTTGAAGCCATTGTCGAAAAGAAAAAAAACACCTTGCATGTGTGCACACAGGGTACCAGGCAAGACTGCGCATTGGGTTTCTTGGACCAAAAATGGCACCAGCAACCACCTGACCAAATAAAGCTGGGCCCTCAAAGTCACAATCGCAACTCTCTCAATACACAGCTCCAGCCATCCCATTGGTCTTTGAAGAGAATGTGAGGCTGGCGAACCACTGTTTACGCGCTTCTGAGTATACTCTTACTTCCAGAAACAAGCGATTCAGTTTGTACGTCTGCTACCACCAAGCTTCTCCCCAAAATTATCCTATTAGTTCACAACACACGCTCCAGCTTTACTGGAATGGGTACAGATAGACTTACACCTTCTGGTGGCAGGATTCTGATTGCTGATCTTGATGTGTTAATGTCTGGAAGGGATATAGTTAGTGGCCCATGGGTCGTGTGTTCAGATGAGTACTGAATCAGGTAAATCTGATCCCTGGGCTGGGCAGTGTAACCCGTGGCTGAAGACGAGGTCACTGCACTGTCGCCGAATGTGGGGACTGTGAATTGATGCTGCACTTCTGTGCTCCCTGGTCTCCTCACTGGCACGGGTTTTAATCGCTGTATCTGAACAGACTGCATCTCAGGACTCGCTGGTGGAGATGGGGATGGGGATGATGATGAGATACTTATTATGTCTTCATCGTGTTCTTCAGCGGCCTTGACTGTTTCAGTTGCTTCTTCATGTATCGCCGTGCTGGTGGTAACAGCGAACGGACAGTTGACGGAGTGCCGCTGAAGAGCCATTCTCAACATAAATGGTCGCTCGCATCCATTGCACATGAATGGTGCCCTTGCACTGTGACTTTTCTCGTGCTCAATTAAGGTTATTTTCTGGTCGAAAGTTTGACTGCACTGACTACGTTCCCATTGCTTCTCACCATCTGTCAACTTGCCGCTGAAACCATCCATCAAGTTGGCGCTAGCTATTTCGGACCAGTGGACAGATTGAGCATGGTCGATGAGCTTGGATTTACTCGACATTTGCACGGAACAGAACATACACTGATGGAAGACCTTTTTGGACTGAGGCATCAAATGTTGATGTACATTGAAGTGGTGCTCGTTGAGTCTTGGCCGTGTAGGGAAACCTTTAGAGCAATGCCCACAAAAATATGGAGGTCCTTTCTTCTGAACATGCACGTCTTCATGACGAATGAGATCGCCGTTTTTCCCAAAAAATTTACCACAATACCAGCATGCAATTTCCTTAAGTCGCCGCATGCAGGTCGAGACGTGTTTTCTGTAATGTGATTCTGTCCTAAAAAGTTTATCGCATAGGTCACACATGAAGGGTTTTTTGCCAAGATGGACCAACTCATGACACGATAACTTATCTGTGTCCAAGAACGCCTGATTGCAAGTTTCGTATCTGCACAAGTATAACAACTGCATTGTTGACGTCAACTTATTCTGATATTTGGCATTTAGAATGGCAAGGTGGTGCTGCTTGCGGTGAAAAGACAAGCTTCTCTTTACTAAGAACTTACCACATATTGAGCAAGCATATTGGTGTCTCTTTTTGGCACGCTTGAGTGCAGATCTTGTAACCATCGTGCTACAGCTGCGCGCGGAAATAGTGGCTTTGTTTACGACTCTTCTACCAGAGTTTTTATTTCTCTTTAAATTAGCTCTGGATGGCTGGGCCTTTTTCCTGTTGTGTACATGTCTCTTGTGCTCTTGAAGTGATTCCATCGACCTGAATGTACTCGAACACCTGTCACAGCGAAACTCATGTGAAGTGTTACTCTTACTTTTCTCAAGCCGTTTTTCCTGTTGACTTTCATTTTTCTCACTCTCTCTTGCCTTAACTCTGTTTGTGTGAATCTGGCAGTACAATTGGTGTTGTCTAATACGCCTTTTGCGTTTAAACCCCAAGCCGCAGTCACAAAGGTAGTTGCGGCAAGCAGCTGCATCAATGGCACTAGCTAATTTGGATCTGCGTCGATGTTTGACCTCGTCATGTCTGCCTGTCTTCCCATCATCATCTATCATCTTGAAATACTGTTGTAGGTGATTGCTTTTTAGTTCATGCTTATGGAAAGCAAGGACATGTACGTTAGCCACATGGCCATCTCTGAAAGCCTTACCGCAGAACCGACATAAGAATGGTTTATCCTTGTGGGATTCCTCATGGCGAGTTAGTTTGCAAGGGCGGTCAAAACATTTGTCGCAAAACCTGCAAGAATGTTTCCCTCGCTGGGTCTGCATCTCACTTTACTAAAATGCACGTAAGTCAAAGACTCAAGGAATGGTTAAGATTTCTCATCCACGGCGCAGGTTTTCAAAAACTGTTGAATGAAAAAAGGACAAACACAGATATTATAACTGGGAATGTTTGAAATTTAAGACAAATACTAAAAGCTCTTAAAACAAGAACCATACCAGTCTAGTAGGCCATGCCCTTTTAGTCTGGTTATTTTTTAAACTGAACCTTTCTCATCACCAGAGGGCCCTATGAAGAGTGTCCTCAAATGTCGGGACATTATGAAGTGTCTGATTTTGTTTCCTACACACTTTAAAACTACTTAAACTATTTCCTTTCTTGCTCTATGGTCAAACTTACATTAAAGGTTTTCTTTTTTTTCCCCTGTTTTTGTGTGTGTGTGTGTGTGTGTGACTGAGTGATGATAGTTGAATCATATTCTGAATTATCTATCTATTATCGTTTAGTTATTGTAAATTGCAGTTTAATTTAAATTTATCAATGTACTTAAACACATGATTACCAAACATCCAAACCTAGCCTCCAGAGTGCAGCACAAAAATAAATAATAAATGATTTCAAAATAAACAAATTATTACAATAAAAATTATGAAAACTCTGCAAAAAGAAAACATTGCTCTAGTAGTTAGTACACCAGAATTCAGTAAGTAGCTATTTGTTTCCATCTATATTTTCAACAAAATAAGTCCATATTATAATTTGTGCCATGCAACACAGTATTTTTTTCTTATACAGTATGTGGTTTAAAATTCTTGTTTTTGTAATTTTCACAATCCCCAAACTCATCTTTGCAAAGCACTTACAGAAAATTATGCATAATCATGAAAAGAACATGATGCACATAAAAAAAAGGCACTTTATTTCGTTTAATATTTGGTGTGTGATGCAGTACGAAGGCTTGCATATTTCTTACATAATTAATTGTTTGATGGCGGATCAATTCTTAAGGTTCATTACGATATGACTTCACAATCAAACCATAGTTGGGGTTGATCTAGGAATAAACTGCGATTGAACACTTGATATTAAATTCTGAACGACTGGTACACGCGCGTCACTTAACATGTGATTTGTTGACTCATTTGCTTGTCATACGTCAATACAGTTTACTAGACTTTCGTAAGTCCCTTCAGCTTTGTGCCCGCTGTTCGGCGACCGCCATTTCTCAATAGTCGGGTCTCATTTTGTAAGATTTGTGTATGCACGTTTTGTACTTATCGCTGCTGGAATCCACATATCTTGACAAGCAGGTAGAATTTAGAAATGCATTATTTCCCCCTTGACGAGTCATCGAGAATTCGAGGGTGCTATGGTAAAACCGTGCCGTGGTTACTGTGAAATTATATTACTAACATTTTTACAACAAACAATATAGAGAGAGACTTTGACTGAGGTTTCCCCTGCCCTGTCTTTGCAAACCTCCACTGATAATTGATTCAACGATTTTAAGAAAATCGAGACATTACCATTGGCATTACAAGTAAAGACTCATAATTGCTAGTTACAAACACGAAAGCGCAGCCAGCGCCACGACGCCGAGCCGTCCCCGTGTGGGCAGTAGTAAGCTTTACCCCACGCGATAGTTGGTTTACGTTTGCCCTTTGTGCACCACGTACAGTGAACGAACCGAGCGAGCGAGGCCACAACGAACGGCGGCCGCTTGGCACGGACATTTTATTTTGTTTTTACATGCCCTGAAATCTGGAAATGTGTGTTAATATTAATACAAATGTAGTCGTCGCAGAACTAAGAGTTGCAGAGAAACGCTGTTTATCTTCTTCCAAGAAACTTACTCACAACATGCAACCAGCAATTTATAGTTGTTTTCCTGCACTAACCAGCTAACGGTACTCCGATGTACACTGGGAAGACGGATCAGCGTTCATTTTTCAACAAAATGGCGAACTTGCCCCTGTGCGTGCGTTGTGTGTGTTGTGTACTCCACGTATACATACGTGTGCCCGGCGATAAAACGGCCGCTACACATTACGCTGCACAATTATTACTCTCCTCATACAAAACAGACACATACGAATGGTGAGGTGGTGGGTACATGAACATACACACATAGGGCATGGGCCTAGCTTACCGTCTCAGGACCAGACTGCCACTGTGCTGCTTGTTAATCCAGGTCAAACAAAAGGTGGTGGCAAAGGGGGGATCGGGAGAAGAGCAGGCTTTAAAAACGTTAGGACTGGTCACGTGTTCGGACTCGACAACTTGCGATGATGATGTACTCAGTAAAAACGTTTTAATGAGCGACACGAGACACCGACTGTGTATACACTGTAAAACCACTTATCTCTATCCCACCCCACCCCGACTAACAACCCACAGGTCTCTCATTTCGGGAGTTATGCAAGCAGATAACCATGCGCGCGTCTAATTGCGCGCGTTGTCATGAATGCTTACTGCTACTAAAATGAACGCAGAGAGACTCACAAAAAGAGTTCGGTAGCCTAGTTTTACCATGGTCTATTTCTACTACCTCCATGGTTTTACACTGTGGAGAGGGACGCTTTTTACGCATAATGAACCTGCGATCGATTTACCATGAATTGGCCTGGGATGTGACATGGACAGGGAGGGGGACCGAAAGAACGTATAGTCGAATACAAGTAATTAAGACCAACACACTGAATTGATGCAAGAAAAAAGGGGAGAAGATGACGCCAAAAAGGACCATGTCTCAATCATGAGACTGAATTTCGAACGGTCGCTCATAGTGCATAATAGCCCAGTGGATGGTTTAAAGGCACTGAGCAAGGAACAGGGGCCCAATTTCATAGAGCTGCTTAACGGCCGAATGACGTAAAAATGCAGATTCATGGTGAACGCGCAAGAACGGCTGCCTAATTTTCTTGCTAACCAAGTGAAATACGCTTACGCTTAAGCAAATTAGCTCATGTAACTAATTTTTTAGGCATTGCATGGTGAGGTATCAATGTATATTCGGTTTGCGGTAACACCATACTTTGCTGGTTATAATTATTTGTTCTTTGGGAAACTAGGTCTGGTTTATTCCACTGCCGCGGAGCAGACTAATCGGCAAATCGGGAGAAGTTCTGAGAAAAAAAACTGTCCTGCTTATATTATGAACTACTACCTGGGCGGAAGGTAGGACATCGGCCGGGACTACTACTTTCGCTTTTAGTGGAGTGAGTTTAATTGGTCTCAACGTTTCGACTAGCTTTCTCATCACCAGAAGGCCCCATGAAGAGTGCCCTCGGATGTCGGGACTCACAAGTGTGCGATTTTGTGTCCTACACACTTTTAAAGCAACGTCAATTATTTCTTTTCTTGCTTAATGGTCATTAAATTAACCTTTTCTCCTTTTTTGTGTGATTGATGGTACTTGAAACATATTCTGAATTATCTTTCTTTTAGTTTCTGTAAATTGTATAATTTAAATTTATAAATTGTGTACTTATCACTACCAAAACACATGATTACCAATCATCAAAACACAAAGCCTCCTGGGAGCAGCAAAAAAAAAAAAAAAAAAAAAAAAAAAAAAAAAAAAAAAAAAAAAAAAAAAAAAAAAAACGTGAAAAAATGAACTAAACTATAATACTAAAAATGAAAAAAATTAGCGACAAAGAAAACTGCTAGTACATCAGAATTCAGAAGCAGTCATTATTTTCATCTGAGCTGAATTTGTTGACGCATTTGCTTTCCATAAGTCAATAAATTTCACTAGACTTTCGTAAGTCCCTTCAGCTTTGTGCCTGTTTGCTCATCGTCGTGCACCAAGTCTCGCCGATTATATTTGCCGTATATGTCTACATTGCATGGCCTTGTTAGTGTTAGTGTTAGTGTTTATTTCTTTGTTTCTCTTTATCTTAATCTGTTAAAAGTTTCTTTTTTTCTACACCTTTTCTATATCCGTGTTTTGCCGTTTGTTTCTTTGTATCATGTACTTTTAATTACCTTCTCAGTATATTTCGGTTTCTGTATGTCTATATTTTTGCATTTGTGTGTTTTCTGAGTTGTTTTTTTGTCTTGTTATTTCTTTGTTTGTTGATTTGCAGGGCAACGTATCCCAACTAATGCCGGCCATGACTACATACTACTTGTCTTTATTTTATGTTGTTATTAAGTAAATGAGTAAGCAATTTATCAATTTATGAAATAGAGGAGAAACATAAAGGATAGGAGGATGTCAATCTAAAAAAAAATCCTGGATGACAAAGTTTCATTAACAGAAATGTGCAGTATCCTTATAAATGTGGATTTCCCCCCGTAATTTCGAGCATAATTCAAATTTAATTATCTCAGTCATTGTTGAATTAATTTTATTCACTGCACTTGGTATTTCCCCGCCAGTTGACTAAGTGTCGTTCTCGAGTCCTACAAAAACATAACACACTGCTATTCCACACTTATTTATTTGGCACCCCCCCCCCCTCCCATCTATGTTTTGAATATGGCAAATTTATCTCGAAATCAACACCCACAAATCATCTGACCCTCACGCAAGCTCCGCTAGTTACAGACTAAATAACCCCGCCTCAAAACAAAACAAAACATGCGTGACTGGCGTATGAACCACGCTAGGGCCGACCAATGCGGGTATCCGGCTGCCGCTGCACACAATCGCGGTCAGACGTCA
>CM021543.1:9775264-9792550 GCA_010994315.2 Pisaster ochraceus | reverse complement strand
TATGCAACAACTTTGACCTTGAGTGCCTTGATATTTAACTACAGTATTATTTGAAAATCTCATTTTCACCTTGATAATCTTTCTGGAATTTTATTCCTGTACTTATACAGTGTGTGCATCAGCTTGTGTGTGTAGTTTTTTTATCTATCTGAAAACGGTGTGAAATAAACATTCCTGAAATGGTATTTTTAATTGGCGTGTAGTTGGCTTTCTTTTCCGTCTGCCTCTTGTTGGAAATTGTTTTGTTGCTTGAAAGATGTTAACAGTGTGTTGCACCCTGCTTCTAGGGCTCACATGATCACAATAATTAAATGCATTCCTGCTGGGGTTCCTAAGTCACTGTACTTTACATCCTCTCAGGGACAGAAAGCTTTATTGTGCTCTGAAAAGAATCGTTCCTTTTTCTGTTGCCGGAAACCAATTAAATTTAGCAGCGCTACTGAAAGAGGTAAACTGGAAATTCATAAAAGAAAATGGTGCTTTGTTAAGGAACAATTAAGTGAGTGTCATTTAATGTACCTTCTCCTGTTGTGTCCTGTTATTTAGCTGGTCCTTTTGAGCCATTGTTGTCTTCACTCTAATTTTTGAATGACATTATTGTCAAATGAACGGGTTTCCCTCCATATAAGTGCACTGAACAAAGGAATGTCCACAGAGGGTATGAACAGAGAGCTGTTTGTCTCTTCATTGTCAGGTGATTGTGTGCTGGGAATCTCAGGAATTCTTTAGAGGATTTCAGGGGGAGGGGGGTACTTCTGTACAAGTGGAAATTAGTGTGTTAAAGTATGGGAACATTGGGGGGGGCCAGGTCCCTTTCTGGTGTGATGTGAATGTGATTGTAGGAGCATGCAAGACCCCTTTGCTTTGAATGTCCCGGCGACTGCTCTATGTCCGACACCCCTATGTTCCAACAACCCTGTGTTCCAATAACCCCTCATGATCTGCACGCTAGGGGAGGGTTAGGGTTAGGGTTAGGATCAGGAGAATACGAGTGTCGGAACATATAGGGGTGTCGGAACACAGGTGTGTAACCAATGTCGCACACAGATGCCCTCTGCCCGTGGTCATTTCATTGTGCGTCTATCCTCACACACCTTGCCTAAAATACCAACTGAACAGTAACACACACACGGGGGGGAAAACGGACTCCCCAATAGGCACAAGTAAGATTTGTCCTGTGATGACTGGCATCAGGTGTATTCGATCAGAACAAATTGGAGAGACAAATTGTCCACGCAAGCATTATTAAACATAATAATTTTTATTCAGTCATGGACTCTAGTTGTTTCTGTTCATGAGTTACCGTCTAATACCGGTTTCCCGGAAACGCTTCCAACACGTTTCTCTATAATCATTCCTTACAAGGAGGCTCTTTAAAATTTAGTCTAGTAAACAGCTTTTTCACCCGACCACACTTATAGTCATTACATCATACAAGCTTACATGTCATAAACTGCTCATTCTTATTACAGGGCTGAGCAACATTGCTGACAAAAAGGGTCTGCAGCTAAAATCCAACTTTTATGGGGAAATTAGGGCACATTGGCACCTGTTGAGTTTTAGATATCAAGCTTTCGGGAACAGTGTCCTCGGCTCAAAGAGAACTCAATCAAAGAGCATGATCTATAAAAATAGCTACGGTATTACAAATTCAAATCTAAATTTGGGGGTTATAAATCGGCCCAAAATTTGACCTAGCTGAGCTTCTTTTTAGCAGAAAATACCACGGGCTACCAACATAATTGGGAAGGTAAACTATAAAACTACAAACAGGATGTTTTTATCCGAGTTACTGGCATTTCTTTCTACCTTTGAAAGAGCTGTGTACAAAATGATATGCAATGTAATTAACCTTTCATGGCTCATAATGCAGGTGTTGTCACCCAAGGGTTCCCTGAAATGAGGGGGGGACCTATGATACCCTAATTGGGAGAAGAGGATTCCAATTGAGGTAGCATTCCTAATTGGGATAGTTTGTGTAGCAAAAGCTCTGTAAGTCACACTACAGTTGCCTGATTGGGGAAGAGGATTCCAATTGAGGTAGCGTATCTTAATTGGGATAGTATGAATGACAACAGCTCTGTTAGTAACACTGCTGTTCCCTGATTGGGCACATCCGATACCCTCTTTGGGGAGAGCAGGTTCCAATAGGGAAAGACATATCCCCATTGGGAGTTTGTTTGACTATAACCCAATGATTGGGTACCATTGATTAGCCTTACTGGGAGAACAGGGTTCCGATCTGGGTAAAAATATATCCTGATTGGGCTAGCTTAGGTGACAACATCTCTTGTGAGCATTAATGGACCTTTATCATATTACAAACCATCTCTGTCTGGCTTCAAGTATCCTAGCTTGAACGAACCCTTGCTCCATCAAACATTGTCTAAAGTCATTGTAAAGGGACCAGACTACACTCGATCAACTTCATTTAGAAAGACAAAAACAATGGTATATAAACAACAACATTCGACATCACCCCCTGCTGTATAGCGGGCGTCCCACTCACAAGTTTTTTTCTATTGTTAGCGCCGTTGATAACAATGCAAAAGGAGTGTGAGTGGGAGGCCCGCTATCATCTCAAAAATCTTCCATTCCATTTAAAAAACAAGTTTGAGCACCATGTTTTCCCTGGTAACCCTGAAGCCACAATATCAAAGGTTTCAAGGTCAGACCAGGTTCACATGAGAACCAGTTGTAATTAACTGTCCACTAGAGGCTTATATTGCCTGGTTCTCATCACATGTATTTCAGCATGAGTACTTAATATCAGCCACTATTTAGTTGACAAATGGTCCCTTATGCAAACGTGGCCATAAACAGCTGCATGGATACCAGGGAACCCTATTCATATTTCCTTTAAAATCTGAGCACCAGCCTTTTTTTTTCTCCCAAGTCCCACCAGCTACAGTGGTGTACCCTTCCTAGCCTTTGTGGTGACTGAGTAAGCTCTTGAAAAACAAAACTTTGAGCACCAGCCTAGTTACCATGACAACCTCATCCTAGTTCAAAGACTCAAGTACTTGAAACGTAATGTCAGATAATCGTGGGCTTTTCTTTTTGTTTCTCTCATTTTCAAAACCATGGCACATAGGCTTCAGTTACATCGGCCACATTGAGCTCATACTATATTCTGCAAAGTAAGACTTCAAAATGGCTGACCTAATCTGAAGTTAGAATCCGAATCAGAGACGGCCGGTTTCCAAGGGCCGCTCATGGTTTCAATGTATGTTGCTGTAGTGGATCTAGCCTCGGCCCTTAATTTCTGAAATGGCCTAAGCTTAGCTTCCACAACTTCATAAAGCCTGTAAGCACACAAATTTGCTTAGCTCGGAAAAGTATTGCTAAGCAGAAACAGGTTTACTAGCCATATGCCATGTCTTTCAACCGCAAAACTCGTTTCAATTTATAAACAATGTTCCTTTAAAAAAATAACAAATTCAAAATGATATACAGAAAATATGATCATGCTATCCTGAAGTGTATTCTCCGTTACGTACATTCTTGAAAAATACTACAATATACAACATGATATTAACACATATACAATTTTCAGAAGGTGTTTTACTTAAAAAGCAATGCTGGACTCGACGGCCAATCAACCACAAGAAGAAAAACATTATTATAATAATTTGGTTTATTTTATTTTTTCCGGGCAAATAAAACCTACTCCCCCATGCAGAACTTTCAAATAAAATGCAGCCACAGCCCCGGCACAAAAGAGTAAAGTTGAAATTTGTCGGAATTCATTTTCCTTTTTTGAAAGACTGCTCAAGTCTGGCTCCTACAGTTCAATCATTTGTGTGGGTTTCCACCTAAATTGCTTTAGCGTGTGTGAAGAAAACAAAACTGCGCAATGTAACGGTTCCAAACGCTCGACACGTGCAAGACAAGCGCGGTCAATATACTTTAGGGATTTGGTAAGTAGGTAAGCCGATCAGCAGTTTAGGAAATAAACCAACTTCTATACCCAAGTGAAATTTGTTAAACTACCTGTCCTTTTTAAAGGGAATTTACTCCCCCCGAAAATGCTGCTAGGGGATGAAGTTTTGTCACTGCAATCTTTCAAAGGAGTACGCCTTGCATTGGTGGAGGGGATTGCTGTGTCGAACGGGAATTTAAGAGAAAATATTGAGAGAAAACAAACTAAGACCAAACAAAATAAACACAAACTGCTATTTCAGAACCTGCTAAACATACTGTCATATATATTAATATTTTAAAATAGTTATTCAGCTAATTGCCTTTTTCATAGAGACATACAAATATTTTATGCATTCTTTTATCTCCCATGCAAAATTTTTCATGAAAGCATTTATGAGTCCTTATATAGATTTGTAGCTTTACCCTTAAGGGGACTGACGTCATAATCATGGCCAGCCTGTGGCTGTACAAGGAATTATGAACTCTCACCCAGTTACTGCGCGCGTGCGCGCACCCTCCCTGTATCATATCTATGGAGAAAGAGAGGGCGCATACAGTAACTGGGTGAGAGTTCAAGGCCAAATTTCATGGCTCTGCTTACCGCAAGCAAAGAATCGGCGCTTACGTCAAGTGTTTTTCACGGGTCAGCAGGGAATTTTTGCTTGTGCGCGTGCGTACTCCACGTACCTAGGCATTCTTCGCTTACACAGCTAGCCCAGAAAGTCGGCGCTTGCAAAGTAAGCCGAGAATGGTGATCGTAAGCGAAGAATTCGGCGGTAAGCAGAGCCATGAAATTGGGCCCAGAATTCCATGTACAGCTACAGGCCTGCTTTGATGACGAAACGGCCCCTTTCAAGCAGATTTTCATTCTGTTAAATATACCACTGAAACTTCTGTAGAAAGCCAGAATTGAAGCCAGTATAGAAACCAACTCTTCTGAATAATGACCCCGATGTCATCATCACAATAATCTTGGTTGCGCCATTTTGACAGTCAATATGTCCCTACGTATTACACATTGTGTTTTACACACTTAATATGTAATACACCTTTATCGTTCTGCCACCATCTTGGTCATGTTCCCTGTATCCAATAACAGTAATGGATGCTAATATTCATTGGGAAAAAAAGGAACCAGACTATGAGCCCTGCCAGCCTCGGTTTGGTTACATTGATTTGATTGGGAGAGAATCAAGATGACTGCACCATGATAACGGTCTATTTTGTTTCGTCCAATTTGGCAGAAAGTTGACCTGTGTGACGTTGGTGCAAGTGGGTCAGGTTTCCCTTTTTCATAAACTTTATAAGTCTGCTTATTATTTACGTAAAGTTTCAGCAAAACAAAAATAACTCTCTCTGTGTATACAAAACAACGCACTAATCAGTTCCTAGACTTGTGAAGTCCTTACAGCCTGTAGGTTGATCCATACTTGAAAAAAGTAAAATGACAAGAGCTATGATTACATAATACCCATGAACTCAGAAATTTGCTTAGCTCATAAAAATGTAGCCAAGCAGAAATAGGTTACCAGCCAGAATGACATAGATATTCCATTACTGTGACGGGTACCCTGCTATTTATTATTATTGTTATTATTTTTATTATTTTGTTGTTGTTAATTTGTTTTGCTTTGAAAGAAGTTCAACATTATCTCCTTTTGAAACTTGGCTAAAGAAGTGAATCCCAACAAGAGAATTGTAATGTTTGGGAAGAAAAAAAAAGAAAAAAAAAACTTGCACTTGTCAACATACCAGAATCTGACACTGCAAAGTGTTGGTGACACATTACAGTTACACTTTATATTTTATCTTGCTTCACATTTATAATTTTAAAAAAGAAAGAAAAAGAAACACCCCAAATCGAGCGGGGGGAGGTTTGTCCAACCCGTTTGATAAACAAAACAAAGGGTGAACACTTTTTGGTTTAAAAAAAGCAAAACATTCTTTCTTTTCCATCCTGTATGAAATTTGTTTGAAATTTCCTACACAGAGTAATGCCGTTCATATATTCAGCACTCCGCGAAAAACTACAATTAAATACAATACATACATCCTGGCATAATTGATTTCTGCTTATAAGTGTGCAATGATTTCTTTTTTACAAAATGTAATTAAAAATAAACTTTACTACAAAAAATACTGTTTATTTGGGGGGGGGGGCGGCCGACACACACAACATACAGATTAGCATGTATCCATAATGTCAGACCTGAAAATATATATTAAAAACAAATATACAATTAACACAATTTCATTTCATTAAATTTTGTCAAGCCCAGCATAATTTTGATTAAATAAGCACGTTATAAATTTTGAGAAATATATATTCTTGAAAAGTAACAAAACAGACCCCCAAAAAGTTGCGCTGCATATGTAAAACAGATATTTACTGTTCAAAAGTAACTCTTTTCAACTTTGTTTTTTCATTCTTTCCAATGTACAAATTTCTGTCTTGGTAATGCAGAAATTGATCGGAAAGTTACAAATTTTTCTTTCCTCAGCACTAATGCATTCCTCAAAACCTGCAGCACTTTGGCAAACACAACTTTTACGCATACAAAGATTAACAAAGAGCTGCTCACCACACAAACGTGCTTAGCGCAGAAAAAAGGAAACGATGAACACTGGGCCCTATTTCACAAGGCTTTGTATACTGGTAAGCCAATTTGTGTGCTTACTGTAGTGGAAAAACATGCATAAGCAAAAGTGTGTTTCCAAAAAGATCGAAAAGTTGGGGTTGTTTTTTTTTTCGGGGGGGCGAGGGGGTTTGTACCACGCCATGAGCAACAAGACTTTGCAGATACTGGTGCGTAGTTTTAAGAGGATTTGATAGCCCGTCCACAATGGATTTGTATTCATCTGCTTACAAGAACTGGCCGCAAGCTAGCTTGCCCTTTGCTTTACTGACAGTAAGCTGTGTCTATGAAATATCAACTGTGCCAAGGGCTGCTCTGTAAGCATAAAATGTTTGCTTACAGGCTTTCTGCAGCACGGGACAAACAGACTACCAGTCAACTTTATTAAGTGATGTACACTTCACTGGTTTCCTGCCGAGCAGATTAGTCATTCCTTATTAGCATTCTTTTTCCACTTAAACAGCCCTATAAAAACAGACCCTGGGGTGGATTTCACAATGAGTTAAGACTAGTCTTATCTCGAGTTAGGACGAGTTACTTGTCCTAAATTAGGACTAGCCTTAAGTTTTTAATAACTCCTAGGACTAGTCCTAAGCTAGGACTATCTTTGTGAAATTGACCCCAGATCAGATCAATTTGTTTTAGATTTTCAAGACCATAAAAACATGTACTATACACCTAAATATTATTGTATAAACAAAAACATTTGTATATATGATTTTAAATGAAAGAAAAATGTATTCCAAAAAATAAATTCTAAATTTACACTTTACTTTGTGGGTGTGCACACCCCGCACAATATGTCAGTCTGATGCCCTTGTGACTGCCGAGGGTTGTTAGGTGACACAGTGGTCAAAAAAACTAGACCTAAGTAAACTATACCTTAAGACTGTGTTTGTATGCGGGCTTCTTCGGCTCTGGTTGTGGCTGTTGATTTCAGCTGCAGAGTACAGGCAGAAGCGGTGACCTAGCCACAGCCACATGTCAGCCATTAAGTTTAAAAAACAGCCATTAAGACATGGCTTCAGACGCTGGACTTGTCATTATTGCAACCAGAACTGAGAGTCACTGCTTCCAAAAAAGCTCTCAAACGAGGATCCACATTTTAGGAGGGAATGTTGACATGATGGCATTTCCACCTTTTGGTAACCCCTGGCCCTCGAATTTCAATTTTGAAAGGGCAAAGCCATTTTCATTTTACAAAGGGCACTTTCATTCGAAAGTCTTAAAAAGTCCATGGGAAACTTTTTTAAGGGGCACCAAGGCCAAGACCAGAGGGGCTCTGAGTAATTCCAGGCCAGTAACTACTGGAGGTAAAGATTGCAAAAAGCTTTTGGGAACAGTCTCCTCAGCACTGGAGAAGTCGATCAAAGAGCATGATAATTCTTTATATCTGAAGAAAATAACAACCACTTTTCATCGATCATGCAGACTAGTCTGATTTCATATAAAACTCGTCCCTGTTGAAAACTGACCCCCCCGCAATCGGACAGGACAGGACAGCCAAGTAAGCGTTGCAGTCTAGTACCACAGCACACACATTCAGCATTGCTGGGAAAATTGTGCATTACCAACAGCATCGGACTATAAAAGATCCAAGGTGGAACAGTTTTCTTTCAAGACCTCCCTGCTGTTTATGGCATGCCAATCAAACTGCTTGGCCATGTTGCCCGCTCAGCATCCCGCCATTTAGAATAATCAATGTTCAAACATGTTTATCATTTTTTAGGAACTTGTTTTTTCACATAACCACCCTCCCACCCTCAAATTGAGATTTTTAAATATTGACAGGATATTAATGCCATATATGAAGTAGATGTTTTAGATGAATGCTCTCCCAGCTCAGGTGTTATCGATGGCATTTCCTGGCTTCCAGCATGCCACTTTGTACTTGAAATGGGAGAGGAAATTCAGGCTAACTCCCCCCATCGGGCGCGGAGGTTGGCGATCGAAACAAGTTCGACCGATAACAATGGAACAGCATGGACATGACAGGCGTTTGTTTGGGTTTTTGGTTGGTTTTTTTTTGCTGGTTTAAATTCTTTTTCTCTTATTTTAATAGAAAACTTATTTTCGATATTCACTTATTTCTTTTGACCCAGCCACTCACAATTTCGAAATTTGTTGTTGTAAAATAACAAATGTTAAACATCGATTATTCTGCATGGCCCCTAACTATCTAGTGCAAGAGTCTGCTAGGCTACTGAAGGGATCTTAACCAAAGTTCATGGGCGCTAGATAAACAAAACAGTCAATTTGAAGTAAGTAGGGGAGTCAACTGCATATAATTTGTAAAAAAATAATGACTACAGTAAACCATTTTGACTATGTATTATAACCGACGACGATGACTCTTACAAACTTCTCTGCATCTACTCGAGAAGTGAATCTGGCCGCACTCTAAAGTCTTGGGTGATGTAGCTATAAACATACCCATCTGGTGGGTTGGTTCGACGGGAGACACTTCTAGAGAACTACTTTTTTGGCACTGACGGATGAGAAAACTGCTTTTTGGGTCCAGCTGGTGGTGACTGTGAACAGAAGAGACATTTCACCTGTCGTTAATATCAATACTCTAATGTGTCTGAAGTTTCGGGGGGATCACAGTGAAGTGCGCCCTCTACAGTTTAACCATGAGGCCGTTTTCCCCCAAAGCTGTCAACTAGAGACAATGGCACCTGCAACTGAGCAACACATGGGCAGTTTGGGACTTTTTAAATGGCTGACATCAATGTGAAAATCTAACACGAGCCTCATGAAAATTACAACCCTGTGTCGTAAACGCAGACAATTTCAACCTGCTGCTTTGCAAACCACAAATGGATTTGCAGACTCGGATCATGCAGTAGGTCTAAAAAGTTGCCGCATTTTCCCATGATTCATTGACAAATTTGTCTCTCCTGGACAAACTGTGGAGGGGGCACTGTGCCGAAAATTGTCTTGTTATTGTACCTGTATAATCAACATACAGCACAAAACATAAATAGACACACAGAAGTCTTGCCAGAAGTTACGTTTTTCATTTTTTCAACAAACAGTTGGTTCACATCAAGAACTGTTGGTTCACATCTAACTGCTTAACACATTTCTGTACAAATTAGCAGGAAACCAGGGCACAAGTGGTACATACATATGTGGGTGTACATGTGCAGGTATGACATAGCGTTTTGGCTGGTAACCTTTTTACTTGTAAGCATAATTAATTGCATCACTCACCCTCATTGGTCCGACGTTCTCATACAGCTTTTGTTCTTGCATGACTCTTTCCTTTTGGGGGGCGGCGGCTACATGTGATGGCAGCGTGTGACTGCCAAGCGAGGAGGGCGTCTGAAGCTCATAATGTGCCTTCTTTGTGTTGATGTACTCCCGCCCCGTCTTGAGCGTATTCTAAGAGGCAACGAAACAACAGGAGTATTGGGTCGGCTGAGAGCTATAAGGTCAACTATTGCACATTTCATATTCATATATTTCATATATAGTGTAAAATGCTTAGAAATCTAGAAACAAAATCAAAACCTACAAATAAATCTTCTCAGAAACTTAATTTCTGACCGATAAACTCTATTGACTAGGAGCTCTAGTGACTAGTTTGCAAAAGCATGTAGTGAAATTCATACAAGTCGGACTGATGACCTTACAGTTCTGAGCAGATGATTTGATACATAAACTTTCAGACACAGCCTTGGGCCAAGTTCGAAAGAGCTGCCAAGGATGTTAACAACAACAAACCTCACAATCGTACAACTCCAGCACTGTATCCATCAACTTTCACATTGCCAACAGTCTTGTAAACAAACGAAAACAAATCCATAATAAGTTTATCCCACTACAGAAGTCAAGAAACTAGCCAACTCCTCAACAGCCTTCTTTCAGACAAATCACACAATTCCCGCAACTTCGAATCCCTTCACATACCCAAACACATCCAGACAGTAATCAATAAAGGACAGTCATTTTTTATCCCAACAGACCCTTTAAAAGATCCTGCAACTTGTAAACTTTTCACTAGAGAAATCCTTCCAACTCACTATGAAAACAATTGCTGCCAAAGACATCCAAAGCAAAGGTGAACTTGGTGTCTTTTTTTTCATCTGGTCATGGTTTCATTTTAACACAACTATCATTTATCCTCAAATATTTGTTCCTGATTTTTCACTTTAAAACACTTTGTGAGGGTGGCGTGGTTAAAATGGAGAAAACTATATCATAACCGGTTTCCTGCAAGTTTTGTCTTGGCAAATACAGTTGTACGATTTCGATTGGTTACCTGTTCAGCTTTGACCCTGGTTGTCATGGTATCAATGTACTGCTGCACGGCCTGGTACACAAACTTGTACTGCGCTTCTGTTTGAACCAACCCTGACCGCTGGCGTCTGACTTGCCGGATCGTATTGAAAATGTCAATTTCACAATCCAGACCTTCGAGAAATAAAACAAAATATCAGTATGAGAAAGATTCATGACCTCTAACCCCCCTAGTGTCTTTAGCTAGAGAGCCTCCCATATCCTCCAAAATACTCCACTATGTTATGACTCAACATCCGTTTACAGGGCTCGAAATTAACACCGGACCGCAGGCCGAGGGGCCAGTGATTTTAGCGTCGGGCCGGTAAACTCACCCCTGGACAAACGAGGTGCTCTTGTGTTTTTTTCCACTTGAGTAATAAAAGGCTACCTCAATGTAAAGGCCTACTATCCCTGTGAAAATATGTTGACTATGAATCAGGACCCTGCATGAAAAGGTCATAACCCTGCATGAAAAGGTCATAACCCTGCATGAAAAGGTCATAACCCTGTATACATAGGTCATGACCTTTCATGAGTAACCCTGAATGAAACAGTAATGATCCTGCATGAATAGGTCATGAACCTCCAACACTAGGTCATGACCCTTCATGAATAGGTCAATAGCCTGTATGAAACAGTCACGACCTTGCATTAATAGGTCTTGACCCTGCATTCAAATGTCACTACCCTGTATGACATAAACCTATTCCTCTATGCTATACAACTCTCTGAACAGTAGCACTTGACACAGATAGGATTTGAAGCTACAAACAATACAAATAAATACATTGGAAAATCTAGACTAAAACTCATATCCAATTTCGAACTGATCGGGTCAAAGATCACAACTCACCGTGTTGGTTAATGAGGTTTAGAATGATGTCGATTACGATGAAGGTGCCCGTCCGTCCAATACCAGCACTGCAATAGGAAAGAAGTGGGGTCCCAGTATGAATTCATTTTTATGTGAAGAGTATCCTCGATGGAAAAACAAAACAAAACAAAGGATATGTTTTGGAGATTGTAACTGGCAGCCATATTGGATTCGTTGTTGCAACTGTAGACAATCTGCTGGTGACCAAATTGTTTGACGATTCAAGCGTAAAGCACACATTCTCATAATATAACAGCACATATGTGTTCAGAGGTCAGATATTTACATTAAAACTCTATCATCACCCTAAAAGTCTTACTTTAGAATGAAATAAGTCATTAAAATTGTCTGTCTTGTTGAACTTCCTTTCACATAATTCAAAATGTTCAAGTTCTTGGTCTTTGTTTCCTTAGTGTTTTAACGATCGTACCAAGTGTGGACCTGAGAAGAAAAGAGGTCAATATAATGTAGAGACTTGAAACACTATGTGGACTTACACAAGTCCACACAGTGCTTTTTACAGTGTTGAAGAATAGGATTTTCCTTAAGTGTACGGAACAAAGCAATGTCCACAGAGTGACTGCAACACAGAGCTGTGAGTGTTCTGTAAACTCAAAACACTTTCTTGTACACAAACACACGGCGATTTGTAGGCGTTTGGCATTTTGGATTTTTCCACTGCCAATTCGAGAGGATTGCATAATGTTATTTTTTCCACCAGCACAATGGTCCAACTCTCTCTCTATTTAAGGCATTCTAACCTTCAGTGTGGATGGTAAACATGGACAAAGCTACACCTTTATAATAAAAGGTCAATGTCACAGGGCTCAAGCACTTTTTGGTGTGGGATCTTTGTCGCCTAAAGTCGCCTAAAGTCGCCTATGGTAAAGAGGTCTATGAGGGGCATGAGTGCACTCAACTATAACAAAAATTTAAAAATCGCCTATGGTCAGGAAAGTTTAAAGCCCTGAGGAGTGACAGGCCTCGACTGAGATTACACCCAGTGCTATAAAGCTCATTTTGAGTTTGGTATTCTGATGGGTGATTCGAATGAGATTCTTTACCTGCAGTGAACAACGATTGGTCCGGCACCCGGTATCTCATCCTGCTTCATGTTGATGTCGTGGAGGAAGCTGAGCACCCGACTCGGCTCTGAGGGGACACCGTGGTCCGGCCAACTCTTAAAGTGGAAGTGGTAAACTGCTCTAATCACCTCTGGCTGCAGGGATCAATCAACAAAATCGTGAAAGTTGTCTCATTTAGTTCTGAAAACGTAGTCAAAATTTACTTGAGATCGCTACTGAGCTTGTGAAGAAATTAGCCGAGGACCCAAGTCACAATTACATAGTATTCAGGCCGGTAAATCTGTTCTTAGCATAGTATTTTTTTTCATGCTAAGCAACAATTAGCAGGAAACCAGTCACAATCAGTACACATTATATGGTGTTTGGCTGGTAACCTATTTCTGCTGAGCATGTCTACTCTGTGGTATTTCGTGGGTCGCTTACTTGCTCTTTGTGTGTGAGTGCAAACTCTCTCAGATCGTAATCCTCCTTTAGTTGTTCACTGACGTAAGTAACGGTCAGTTTCCCCCTCTCTATCTTCCTGTCGGGATCCGGCCAGTAACGGACACATTTGTTCTGAAAAAGAGAAAGACAGAGAGATACATTAACTCCATAGATTTTAGCCTCACTCATAACCCCTTTATTTTATTGGGCTGACATGGCTGACAAGGAGACGGTCCTTCAGTTTGAGTGGCATGCAGTGTGGGCTATAATAGGGATTTGTTTTTGGTCAGTGAACTGTGTGTGCATGTGCATTCCAAATGTTTCTGTAGGCTACTACAGGCAAGATATTTTTCTGTTCAACGGATTTTTAAATTCTCAAAAACGGGGCATAAAATCTCGATCTTTCAAAGGCTCTGCCGATTGGGCAACCCCCCCACCCCCCTCACTCCTCACCTTTCCCCTTTCCACTTCTTTGGTCGTCATGACGATAACTCTGGAGTTTTCCTGCCAGACCATCCTCCAGAGGTCGACGATGGTATCTTTGAGGCAGCCCTGCGTGGCGATGTAGCGTTTCTGCTTCTCACAGCTATTATCCATCCGCTCGACATTCTCCCCCGCTTGAATTGCAAGTTGGTTCTGCTGTAAAGCTAAGGCCAACTACGTCACACAGAGAGAGAAAGGGGGGGGGGTGAGAATCAATTGAAAAACAGTGACCTTATTTACTCATCGAAAACTTAATCATATATGGCTTGATGGTTTCTTCCCTACCTTTCACCACTGTTTGACCCCGGTTCGATTCCCGCTATTGACCGGAGCTTTTCATGTGAATTAGGTTTTTCAGTTCCTGCCTGACTGCGTGGGTTTTCCCGGTAGGGTAGAGCTGCCAACATTTGCATCTTGCAACCAGGG
This sequence comes from Pisaster ochraceus, assembly GCA_010994315.2. Taxonomy (NCBI): domain Eukaryota; kingdom Metazoa; phylum Echinodermata; class Asteroidea; order Forcipulatida; family Asteriidae; genus Pisaster; species Pisaster ochraceus. Next base: position 9,778,412 of record CM021543.1, on the reverse strand, counting down.
AGATTGTGTACAACAAACCAGGGAGATGTTTACAATTACATTCAACATCATGGGGAGAAATTTGTTCATCAAAATTGTTCATCAGAACATGGAAAGTTTGGGGTGGGGTATTTTTCAGGGAACTTTCTGCAGAATCGGGGAGAGTTGGCAACTTTGCGTAGGGGTTTTATAGATAAAATAATATTATTATAATTTGGTTTTACCCTTACACCGATGTGTAATAGTACTGTATATTCAGTACAAAAAATTCACAGGCAAATCCACTCGGGGGGATTCAAACCCACGACCTTGCTAGGTCGCAGGTTCGAGTCCCACCCGAGTGATTTGCCTGTGGATAAACTTTTTTCACAGAATTTGGGAAAGTACTGAATATACGGTGCTTAATACAAATTATATTATTTATCCCTGATGCAAAAATTAACATCTATTAAATTATTGAAGTTGACAAAACACATTTTTTACAAAAGCTGAAATTCCCTGTACTATGAGACACTCCACGCAAAAAGCAAGCAATTCTCAAAAACAGTGAAAAAAAAAAAAACCCATTCTAAGTGAAGACGACTGAAACGTCAGCCGTGATACTGATGTGATTTATCAATCATTCAATATGCTGAGAAACACTTACACGTTTATGACTATATTACGTGTTATTCCAAACCTCTCTTTTTTTTTCATCTACTTCATGAGCAAGTAAACCAAGTTTTGCATTTAGGCGAGAAGTGCCTGGTTTCAGCATGGAACGAGTCTCACCAAACTTCCAAGCGTGCCAGTTTGCTAAGCAGAACAGGTTACCAGTCAAGATGAGATGATCTTTATTGCCTATGACTGGTTCCCTTCAACATATTTTACTAAGCGAAACTGTTCTACTAAGCAGCTCCATGAAATTGGACCATAGTGAAAAGAATTTGTAAGCACCTGTTTCTAAGGAGGGAGCGTATTCATAGCTACAACTGAAAACATCAGCATTTTTTGCCGCATTGCAGTTTGAAAAACATGTGCCACTCTGTCACCTCTCGTCCTTCCATCTTTGTAATCCCAACACTATTCCAACACTCAATTGCAGTTTTAAGCCAAAAGTGAAGGACAAAACTGACAGATCATTAGTAAACTCAGTTTTTATGACCAATATCTCAAGTTTTTCTCCATTTTATTAACCAAAATAGTTAAGTTGTTTAACTGGGCTGAACTAAGCTTTACCATTGTCTAAATAAATATGAAAAAAGAAAAACAGGTAAAGCAATTGGGAGAGTTTTGAGAGCATAGTTAACCTACCACCAGAATACCACATGAGCAAACGCAGCTGTTTTCAGACAAGACCCTCCACCAGCCAAAATCCACCAAAGAAATCTCATAATTTGTATGTAAATATATGTAATTAAGGGGCTGAGTATGTGCACAATGTAAAAGATGACGAATAAACATGAAAGATGCTTGCACAATTAAGCAAATAGCTCGTGAATATTCATCAAGCAGGATTGCATTATATACACACACAAGGAAGGTGCTCAACTTTATGAAAATTTGAGATGAAGTTGACATGAACCATGCAAGACCTTTGACCTATGAACCCACATGTACATGTACAATGACTAGAATCGTCAATAGACCCCTTGCACAATGCCAAGCGCACTCACAGGCGCCTATCCTGTACGCACACAAGATTTGACTCCCCAAATGATGGCCATGGTAGACGCGCACTGTTCAGAGGTGCGTTCCCCGTTGTGCGACTGGTACGCTGAGGTCACAGGCACGTTTCTACGCACAAAGACCAGCTATCGTCCAATGATCCGCCTGCACGGGGTCTATAGGCCAAACTCCTGAAGATCATATTGCTGAAATGGTGTCGATGCAATCTAGTGAGGTTTGCAGTAACACCATGTACATGAGTAGGGTTTGAAACTTTGCATGGTGGAGATACACTTTAGTAAGGTTTGCAGTAACACCATGTACATGAGTAGCATGTGAAGCTTTGCATGGTGGAGATACAATCTAGTTAGGTTTGCATTAACACAATGTACCTGAGAAGGGTTTAAAACTTTGCATAATTGCAAACTTACATTTTTTTTGCTAATTAACAAAATGGAAAGCTGAAGGATGGATTGATAATTTGATTTAATGAGAGAACAAATTGGCTGGATGAAAACAGGGGGGGGGGATACGTACCCCAGCATCGATTGTGTAAACTTCTTTAATCTAACAATTGAACAGAAATACTAAGCTGTCAGGCAACAAAATAAAAGCAACCAAATACTAATATTAAAATATGGATAGAGGAAAACCGAAGAATGGAAGTTGTTTTTGTTTTTGTTTTTTTATAACAAGACAAGGTGAGAACTTGTGAGGGAATTTGAGAAACTGTTAATTGCAAAATCCAAACTGAGGTTGTACAGGTGTCAAAGGGTAACCATACAGCCGTGTCAAGTGTGATTTTCGTACGTTCGAACCAATGCAAAACCAAAGTGCTGTTTCGAGAGAAAAGATGTGGCACCCTGTGCAACTGAAATTCAGAACACTGCGCTACAAAAAAAATTGTGTCTGTCCCAACAGTACTACATGCACTAGGCAGGGCACCAGACAGTCATACTTACATCGATGTAATTAGCGTTGATGTAGTCTCCACCTTCATTGTCTTTTAGTATAACTCTGGAGTCCTCAACTAAACAAAAACAAAAAATGAGGAAGAAGTTCACGCACGTTTATCACCGTCTAGGTAATTTGACAAAGAATCCTCCCGTATCGAGCAAAAGCGTCAGGGTCATGTAACAAGAGACACTAAGTCATTGGGTAGAATGACTTGCATTAGTCACGCGTTAAACGTGGTTCCACTTAAATTTGAATTCGTCAGACTAGAGACAGTGGCTACGTCACATGGTTCGGGGCTGAGTATATTTTGCCCTCGAAAAAAAAAAAGTAGAAAAACTTTGATTGGTCACGAAGGTTCAAATACGAACAAGACTGTGGCGTGTCATGGCCAAGCCGTCTAGTCCAGGGGACCCAAGCTCTGGTGTTGTCATCAACAGAGTGTGGGTTCGGATCCCCGCCATGACACTTGTACCCTTGAGCATGGCGCTAAACCATAATTGCTTCGTAAAAAGTTGGGAAGGTGGAATTCTGCTCTGCCAGCCAGGCTCCGAGTGGATGATACCCA
>CM021543.1:9670631-9695619 GCA_010994315.2 Pisaster ochraceus | reverse complement strand
TTCCACCAATCACTTAAGTTCAGCTATGTAAACCATAGTACAGAACCATGAACGTCAGTCATAAGCTTGTCTGTTTTTGTTTTTTTTCTGGTTGTGTGCGTTTTGTACGGTCCATTGATAACAAAAGGGCATCATTTCAGCGCAACTGACAATAGGCCTAAATTGACCATTCATATGGAATGCCCAAGGACATTTTGCCCTCATTAGGCCTATAAGCAGTGTCACAGGGAGTCAACGGGGAGGAAACCCATTCTGATTCGATCAGGGTGTGTGGTTGGAGGTACAATTTAATCTTTAATTTTTTTTTATCTCTTCGGTTCTTTTTTATCAGGACAATTGTGACGATTGTGACGATTGTTGGTTGGGCAGACCAGGGCCAGTGGCACGATGGCCGGGGTGCGATTCCCCCCTTTGTTAAAAAAAAAAAGTTTTTGTAGACCAAAATTACAATTTTCGTTTTAAAGCCAACATTTGTTTTACACTGTACCTTTTTTAAAAATTAAAAATAAATAAATAAAATAATACAATAACGACCCCCCAAGAAACCCAAACAAACAAACCCACAAAAACACACATGAAAACAATATAGCAATAATGCAAATTCCATGGCTCATTCGTTACTGTCGATTGCTTTTGGGGTGATATTTACGCACAGTGGAAGTGACAATAGTTTTTGAAGGCCCAATGAGTTTAAAGCTCATGCTGATAATGGGCAACATGGGTTGCTACGGCTCCAGAATCGTCCCGCCCATTGAAATTAATTTGTCTTTTATCCGTCACGAGGTGGCGCTATTTCAAATCTGTTATTTTTGTGGTTCAGCGAGAGGTACCAGTCTCCCCCAAAATAATCAACGCAGATCTGCATGTATGTACGCTTGGGAGATAAGGTCACCAGTGAAGATTTCCCAAACACATGTGGCCGTACGACCGTCGTCCGTGTAGAGCAACGTGTGCATGTGCTTTTCTTTTGCGGAGGCTCCTCTTTCATTTTCAACTATAAAAAAGAGTGCATAAAGGTGGGTTTATAGGGTTCACCCTTTTAATATTCATAAAATAACACTTAGATTAATTGTATTTGTAATTGGAGTTTCAATGAAAGACTTACTATCCGTTGTCTAGGTGTGGAACAGTCCTTGACAAGTGAAGTATTTTATATTGATTTTTATAGAACATGTTGATAACGGAAGAAATAAATATACGATCTTGTACTTTGTAGATACATCAGATTCAGATGTACAATCGTGAGATATTGGAGATTTGGGGTAGAGTAGACTGACCTCCTGTGTCCTTTCTACTTAAAGTCAATGAGTAATTTAATTTGAAACTCCTAAATGAGGTTCCTTCCAATTCTACAACAATAAATAGTGGAAACAATCGGTAACATACACGTACACATGACGACATGTATGTACTGCATGCTGGATAGCTATGATCAAAGTCGAACTGCTAGTTAGCAGTGCTACAATTCTAATTAAATTAATGGAGACCAGACTGATCAAGTGTTTCACTCAGCTTGCCGTCATTTAAATATTACATTTCTTTGTGCAGACAGGTGTGAGATGCGCACCTCCTTGTAAATTACTTCACAACACCCTCTCTCGATTGGGCTTGGCTTGGGCTTGGCACGCCGCGGATGAGTAAGTTTGCTACAGATTTGATCAGCGCACCGAGCGCAATCAAGGTTTTGTGCGCATCTCACGCCTATCTGCGCAATTCAAAGAGATGTAATGGGCTGCTGAGTAAATCAGTCTGGTCTGCATTAGATTGTACTGTAGCAGTTGATCATATCATTGTTGTCAAGTTGTTGAGAATGAGGGAATCAGACACAGTATGGTTATCGAGCGAGTTGTTTTATAATTTATGAGAAAAAAATTCACACTCGGGAGTCAGAATCACCCCAAAACGTGTGATGTTTTTTAAACAAATTCCAGCAGTATTCCTACTGAGTAGGGCTATTTTATTTACAAGTACAGTGTCAGTATCATTCGATCGGTAAGTTTCATGATCGAAAATGTGGCAGATTGAACATTTCTTCGCCCGCTGTAATTTTTAACCGGCCCATTCTCGATCATGAAACTTACCGATCGAATGCTTCACTGTACTTGTAGACATGATGTAGATATAGCCCTATTGCTAGTCTTGCGATAATCGTAACCCCCCCATCCTCTCGATGGTCGCAGACCGGAGGGTTATGACTCATGAGACAAAAGTTCTATGGTAAGAAATCTCTGTATGTGCAATTTGGCCGATTTTTGCCAGACTAGTCACCAGATTTACCACTTTCAAAAATCATGACACACATTCCGAGAACACGGACTTGATCTTCAATGTGTAATGAATCAATTCATAACACTCAAAACATCATTGAGAAAATATTTTGAAGAAAAAAACAACTGAACATCATTATCTTCTACTGAAGTGAAGTTTGTTCATGTTATTTTGTTGTTGTTCATTTGCGGATATGTAGGTTTTGTATCGTTACTCATCGCTACACTGTTTGCAACGACAATGACGAAAAAGGGAGGGAGGAAGTCGCAGTCTCAAGATGAGCTGGCCAAGAAGCTCTTCACTGAAAGCAAAACAGCAGATGAGGCAACCCCACAAAAGAGTAACATTAAGAAGACGCCGAAGTCTGCCAAAAAGCGGAAGTTTGATCGGGAGAGTGACACTGAAAATATAGGTGATCAAACCAAGGGTTCCAATCAAGAAGTGAACGCCCAGAGTGCAGAAGTCTCACAAGGTGTCAAACCAACCACAGGAGGATCCGCCATGAAAACACCCAAGTCAACTAAGAAAACACCGAAGACAAAGACGCCTTCAAAAAAAGCTGAAAAAAAAGATGAAGAAGTGACATTCAACTTTGAGGCAAGAAGCGCTAAGAAATCGGTGAATCTAGATTCTTCTGCAGCGGTCAAGTCGGCTGAACCAAGTGCAAAGAAGGTACGGAAAGCTGCAGGTGGGGAAGACGACACAGACAGCGGGATGAATCAGACTAGCGATGTCGTCGTGGAAGCATCACCTGCTGCAGAGCCGGATGATGTTGCTATGGAGATTAAAGAGACGGTTGCCAAGGTGCCTCTCTGTGAGAGGAAGCTGGTGAAGAGGCCGTCTGCAAGCAAGGCACAATCTAAGAAGAGAAAGTCTTTGAAACAGAATAAGGAAGCGTCTGCCCCAGAAAAGGACAAAGAAGGTAATAACCATATTATGTCGGATGGCTTATACATAACAGGTCACATTTAGCTAAACTGCCCTATAAATATCAAGTTATTAACATCAAGGTAAACTGAGTGGGTACATGTAAAATGTTTTATGATTTGGGGTTGAACAGAGAAAAGTTGACTAGAGCAGGTTTTGAACTAACTGCCCTCAGTTTAACGTGCTGGCGCTATGTTGGCTCTTTGCCTAAATTTGTCAATATAAGTGACTTTTTGTTCAGGGGTGCCAGTAGCCATGCACTGGTTAGCTGCCATGTAGTGAGTGTTACGAGTACACAATTTCCAGTTTGTGAGACCTTTGCTGTGCATTGCATAAGAGTTCTGTCTCTTATCAGGTCTTCTGCAGTGAACTGGTTTATGGTCACATGATTGGGGGTCTCTTCGACTTTTCCTACGAAAGATTTGATTTGAAATGTTTGAAGTTTAACGCCTCGTTTTCGATATTTTAATGAATAAACAGAAAGAGGTGATATTTTCTTCTACTGCGGGAACCTGCCGCCTGGCGTCACCCAAGAAACCCTGACGTTCTTCTTGGAAGAGGAAGGTATTCATCCCAAGATCAAGCTGAACACCGTGAAAAAGTGGGACATCAAGGATGCAATGGCTAGGCTGACCCAGAAGCAACGCGGACAGAAGAAGAACATAATGAAGGCTGCCAAATCTCTGTAAGTATCGCTCAGTATTTCGTTGCATCAGTGCAAAAAGACATTGTGAAATTACATGCAATATCTGTTAGATTTTTACAAAATCAATGGTAAATAGATTGATGGTGAATATACCCTCTGCCGTCTCTCTCACAGCTTTGCGACGATCATCTTCAAGACTGAAGAGGAGGCCAAGAAGCTGCTGGATCTCCAAGGTGTCGCAATGCCTGCCCCAATTCGGAACGACTGGAGCACTAATCTCAAGATTGTCAGACGTCTGCCAAGATTAGAAAGCTGTAAGCCTCCAAACACTCATTTTTTTTCCAAAGTAGATATTGCAGAAAATCCAAAGCCTTTGCCCCTTCCAAGCAGGCGTGTCCTTTCTCAGGATTCGTCTTGACTTCAGGGCTTATCTCAAAATCTCCTTGAGCCTTCAGATGTTCTGAAAAGGAGCAAAGCAAAATGAAACAAGAAATAGTCCACATTGTGTCCAAACCTGTAGTTACAGAGTCTGTAACCCTCCTGAATTCTAACATCTAGGAGCTTCTGGGTGTGAAACAAGAAGGGACTCGGGCACGAGACCCATTTTCAGGAATTTTCTAATTCGCCAAATCGCATCCCTGTCCCAAGAAGTCTCGGCCGTCTTGACCCTCTGTTTCTTCCCATGTCCAGTACCTTACAAAGTTCACATTGGTGGTCTCCATAAAGAGGTCGGCGAGGACGAGTTGAAGACCTACTTGGAGTCGAGAGGCATCAAACCGGGCAAGGTGGTCGTCATCCGTAAACATAAAACGAGCGAATCCAAGAGGTAAGTCGCCTAGGTAATAGGGTAATTCCATATCAGCTCAGCCAGAGGTCCCGAGGTGACCAACTCAGATGTGGCTTAAAGGGGGACTGGGGATGTTGTTTTTCTGATGTTGAAATTTCGGAGTATACAGTGCTTAATACACATCGGTGTTAGGGTAAGAACCAAATTATAAGGAGGGACTGTCGTCATGATCATAACAGGGCTGCTGCTGTACGTGGAATTATGGAACTATAACCCAGTTACTGTATGTGTGTGAGTGCGCTGGCCGTCACGTCACAGAGGGCGCTGTCATATTCTATTGTGATGTGACTAAACTGGGTTTGAGTCCTTGATTCCATGTATAAACACAGGCCTGCTGCGATCATGACGACAGTCCCTCTTTAGAGAAAAAGATGGCTGCAATTCACAAAAGATGTTTTCTGCAACTCTAATATCCTACCTGTATATTTACTTTATTTTATTTGTTTCAGAGAGATTTTACTTGGGTGATCCCAAGTGAGAATTTATGTTTCTGCAATTGTAATATCCTACCTGTATATTTACTTTACTTTATTTTATTTGTTTGAGAGAGATTTTACTTGGGTGATCCCAAGAGAGAATATATGGTATTTATCCCTGGTGTATTTTTCTTCATACTTTTGAATATTTCGTGTGTATTCATGTGGTACTATAAATGTATTTGATTTTCCTGTTGATAATCCCTTTGTATACTTTCTTCCACTTACAGTAGGCACCTTAGATTCTGTGTTTTCTTTGAATGTTTTTCATTGCTGTATGAATGCTTTATTGATGTATTTTGTCACAGGTTGTAAGGCCTTAGAAGTAATTCCACAGTGACTCATGTTACAGTTGTTATTATTCTGATTTTTCTGATCGAGTCTAGTGTCATATTATGTTAAAATGTGTTCTTTGATATCAACATATGAAAGTTGCAGGGCCTGTATTTTGCTGAAAGAATGTTTTTGTTGTTGAAGTTTTTCTCGAAGGAATTCGGGCGCTGATGGTGCTGTTTCGGAACGGAAAACTCACAAAAACTTCCGCATAATACGCCACGTACAATGCATAAAATGAATGTACTTATTATAAATTTGTATTATGTCAAGTAGGTGGGAGCAGTCTTTCCCTTTTTCCTTCGTCAAGCTTTTTCAACCAGTTGACACTCACACTCTAATCCCATTGAACCCAACTCCCCTGACGCCATCACCACAATAATCTTGGTTTGGGTCGCTCGCCATTTGGGAGTCAATGTCCCAGTGTGTTTATGTAGTGCAGTCTTTAGGCAATGTGGGATTAAAGACATGTTGACTCCCAAAATGGAGACCATGGTAAACAGTAGTCACGTTGGTGTTGGGGCAAGGTGTCAACAATGCTGTAACAATAATGGAATTATCTGCTTTCAAATTGTATTAACTTTAGCTCTCTTCTATAGTCAGTCCAGCTCCTATCCTTGGTCATTACTTATTAGCCCTGCTAGTCTAGACATATTTCTCTATGTCATCCTAGCCTGTTTTTGTTTTTGTTTTTGTTTTTTTTTGGCGGGGGGCGTCACCTGCTTATCTTGTCTCTACGTTTGTAGTTTGTCTGTCTAGGCTGTCTTCTACAAGCCTTGGCTTAATCTGACAGCCTCATACTCTCTTTTATTTTGGTATACATAAAATAACTCACTCCTCGATCTTCTGTGCTTATTATTTCGTTTATCTATGTATTATTCTGTATATATTTTATATTTTGAGAAGCTTAGTATGAAATAAATGTTGACTTGAATTGATTTGAGCTTTGATATGATAGGCCTATTAACTGTATTGAATACATGTCTGTAGCATTATTGTTTGCAATTTTTGGTTGAGTGCTATTTGAGCGCTAAACAAGAAGACACTAGTATTATTATGACATCATGATAGCATAATGTTTGTTCGCTTACTAAATTTCATACTTGGTTTCTTTGCTTGATGGTCTTGGGGTATAACACCAATACTGTGGAATTTTCTTGTGTAGGATTTTGAAATCGCTGAGCCTTAAGTGTTTTTAATGATGATGCTAATGGAGAGAAAACTAAAGTTTCTGTTGGTTTTGTCCCCCCTGTTCAACAGATATGGTTTTATTTGGTTCGAGTCGGTGAAGGAGGCAGACAGAGCTGTGGACCTCCCTGAACCAACGCTGAGGGAGAAGCCCGTCAAGATTCAACACAGCTTTAAGAAGAAGTTTAAGAACTTCTAAAGACTGTCGTTTCATGTTTTTAAAAAATTTGTATTTTACATCAACCTTCATCATGGCGAAAGTTTCACGGCTCTGCTTACCGCGGAATTCAATCTCCGTCACCATTCTCCCCCTTACAGGGTGAGCACCATATTTTCTGCTCTGAGTAATGTGACGAATGCTGTCGGAAATGTGCACGCGCAAACGCACTGCGCACAACTCTCAGCCAATCAAAGGTCTCCATTGACATCAGTGAGGGTATCTGTTTTGAACTTCCGATGTCATATGTAAAGGTTCCATTTTAAGGCATTGCTTACTGTGGAACTCTGCACTTACAGCTCATAGAATTGTGTACTTCTCTCCGCAACGGAAGTATGGAATTTTGTGACTCTAGGTGGCAGCAGACTTGTCAGTTAAATTTCCATTGTGTACCTGATTCTGAGCATGTGCTCATTTCTGAGAACAATGGTTTTACATGGAGAGTCTGCTGCCACCTAGTGTCCCAGAAGTCTCCCATCGGGGCCCCAGTGTTAACATTATCTTCCAGTGGAAGGAAAACAGCAACATGGTTGACATTTAAACCAAAACTCTCATTGGGGCGTTTTCCCACCCCCTGCGGAAAAAAATTGTAAGGAAAACCAGTCGAGTCCAATTAGGAAGTAGGTTTCAATTTTCAGAAACGGGTCTACAAGATTGGGAACCCCCCAAAAAGCTTTAAATAAACTGTTAACTACAAACAATTAATAATTTTCAGAACACACAAGTAATGAGTAGAAGTTCACTTTGACATTTGTAATTGCAAAATAAATATTAATCTATTAAAATATTTGCTATAAAACTGTCTTTTATTTTCCGATGTCTGCCCAACTCTCAATGTTAGGTCATGTCATCATACGTTGAGGGTACTCAACATCCTAGCAAGACCTTTGCACAGCAACCTACTGGGTTGACTTAACTGAGATTGCCTCGGTGACAGCGACCTATTGGTCGATACTGTTGCAGCTTGCTGTTGCCGCGAGAGCGCATGCCTTGGAATAGACAGACAGACACTACATATAAATATAGCAACACCCTTAGCAACAGTTGTAGCTGTAGCCGTAGCCATAGCCGCTAATTCAAAAACAACCGTAGAGCCTGTGTGTGTGTGTAAAGGGTATTCCCTATTGGTAAAAGTGACTCGAAGACGGGCATTTCTTTGCTTGCTCACAGAGTAGGTGTGGTAGGAGATTCTGTCGTTTCTCCACCCCCACCCATACGGCGAACTGTGTACACATTTCTTGTGATAGCGCCCTCTTTTGAACCAACCTCTCCTTTCAGCCAATGTTAGTGTCGCATGAAATGGGGGATAGAGTCTCAGGGGGTACAGATCTCCCTTTGACAGCGGTCTTTATAATCGCATGTTATACAGCCCATGTGACCAGTCTTCGGTCAATCAGATGACATAAACTCTCCGAGGTGTTCGTCAATACAAAAATGGAAATGAATATCGTTTAAGGAGAGTTACTCGACCATTCCATTCAAACCATAGGTTACACATTTTTCGTCAAGTGAGAATCACGTAGTACTTCCGATACCGAACGGCAGGGTTAAATCGTTAGTTTGCTGGGTAGATATTGTGCGCGTGTAACACACACGAGTTAAGTTTGCACGTCACGAAGTTATTTGTGACGTCACTATTCAGAACAAAAGTGAAGCGCGCGCGGATTATGACGCCATAGAGTATGTAACTAAAGATTTGTGGTTTGTCAACAAAGAAGAACACAGCATTGATATTTATTTAGAAATGAATCAGTTGATTTGTAAAGAAGTTATTGAGTGAAGGTTTTTTAGACGACCAGTAAATGTATTCATATAATTATGAACCGAGCCACAATCTGAACCGGATAAGCAGTAAGTGGTAATTTATCTTGTTATATACTTTTTTTGTATGAAGTTCAATTGGTGAATTAGTTGTTTCAAGATTTCAAGATTATAAAACATTATGAACACTTAAAACAAAAACAAAATACAGCAATACGAAGAAGTAGTGAACAACCGTAACGAGTAAAAAGTACTTTCATAGAATTTACACTGCACCCCGATGCAAAAATATTATTTCGATTAGGATTTTGATGAAGCCAAAAAGTCAACATTGCAAGTCTGATCAAAATGTTAAACCCCAATTTGTCTTGAACCTTTTGCATACATCCAGTGACGAATTCGAACAACATGCAATTTTCCCTCCCGAAACAGCGCGGTACTAACTTCCCGGAGTTTACTGCAGGTAAGTTGACATTTTGAACCATTCTTTTCTCAAACATGCTCGAGAGAGGCACTTTGAATGTTTGTCCCAACTTTTAACCATTGACACGACTAACAATCAGTTTGTTTTGTTTTTGGTTGTTCTTTATTTGTTTACGGGGATTTCTCTTGATTGTGATTAAGTTTGCTTTTGGACAATCCTTGGGCCGTTTTTTAAAACTTTTTTTGGTTTATGCCTTTTCTTTTGTTTTCATTGTTCTTGGTCGGGTTGTTATTCAAAGTACAAAGAAGGCAATTTCAAGTAGTTTTATACATACTTTTTTACTTCACCATAGGGTCGATATCTACTGCGGCCGGCCACGTGTCAGCAAACGGGACGCCTCTTAATCCCAAGATCCCAAGGCGATCGCTCGGGACAAGACCAACGAACAAGCAGTACGTACCGATCATCGGCAATCCCACTCATCGCAATCAAACTGGTAAACAAAGTTCCCTGTCCTTCAAAATAGTTTTGTCAGAGCAGACTTTCTTTCTCTCCCTGAAGTATGCACCCTTGCCTCTCGTACGGGTGTCGACTGTGGCGTGTGAAACAAAATTTAACTTAGATTAAGCCGTATTTTCGTTGCTCATCAAAATGTTTCTTATTTTCTTGGTCAGGGAAAACTATAGCCGTTCCGTCCTTCCAGCCTGGAGTCCCTGCACAAAAGACGACCCTTGCCTCTCGGAAGGCCCTCAACAAGGTTCGATTGGGAAGCATTCTTCCCAACAAGCCACAGATTCAGTTCAAACCACCGAGGAGAAATGTCCTTCGCCCGGTGACAGAGTTCGACCTTACTCCTGAAAATATGACTAAACTCTCCATTGATGAGCTCATAGACATATCGGGAATTCCCCGAGGTAATGACGTAATGGTTTCAAACACGAGTCAAGTCAAAGCCTTCCGTCCCAGTCTGGGCAGGGTTACCAACACCACGTCTCAAAATGGCACAAAGAAAACTGGAGAAATGGACTCTGTCAAAAGCTTTCAGGCACCAAACGAGGATGAGACCACGACTAACAAAAACTTTGAAGTAAAGAGAAATGATGGCCTCCAAGTGAAGGCAACTGGTTTTCGTGTTTGCCGTAGTATTAAGGGCCTGGCCGTGCCCTGCAAACTCACCCAAAACGGTGCCAAAACAATCAACAATGTTTCAGAATGTGCAATTGAGACGGAACCAATGGACAGAGCTCCAAAGAAAAACGGCGCCTCGGTATCGTCTCACCACCTCCAATTTCTACCCCGGCTACCTCCAAATCGTCTCCAAAATGGCAACAGTTCCTCAAAAGACAAAAATACCAAGGGCGAGCAGTCAAGATCCACGGCACTGACGAACATTTCCAAGAAAGTTCGAAGGCAGAAACTTAAGTTGGATGGAGTTCAGGCAGTGAACTACCGCTTCATTTCAAAGCAGGATGGAGGCAAACAGAGTGAGGTTACGCATGGTGAGAAAAAAGTCAGCAAGAAACAATTAGGCCCCTTCTCATACAACAACAACGGCAACACTTGTCCGAAGGGGGTCAAGGGCAAAGTTTACGAGTGCAGACAGGAGCATTGTAGTTTGGATGAAAGGCATCCAAATCAGGATCCTGTAGCTTCATTGCCACAACTTCCCCCGGACCACCTGGATGACATGCTGGACATAATGATAAACATGACGACAGGGGAAAGACCCACAAGTCGAACCCCTGATCCCAACTTGACCCTTAAAAACGGAGAAACGCAGCGGGGGACTGCTGTTGAAAGGAGTCCACTCCCAGGGTTTAACTCAGTGTCAAACGCAAATGTTGACTTGAGCCATACTTTCCCGGGTCCACTCCCAGGGTTTAACTCAGTGCCAAACGCAAATGTTGACTTGAGCCATACTTTCCCGGGTATGAAACATCTGCCACAGTCTCCAACTGGTTTTATACCCAATACTGATATGATCTCGGTCGACAAGTCACTGGTTCAGATGGACAATCCAAGCAACTTCTCACCAAATACTACACCTGTGTTCCGCCACCGGATGATGACGTCAAATGTCCCTCCACCTCCTGGATTTAAACCTGTGCAAATTCCCATTGAAGTACTAGAAAACATCACATCTGCAAAGTGTGCAAAGAGCAGCGCCTACGTCGACAATGGGAAAGGTGTTGGGGTGCGAGGTACCGATGACAAGAAGCTACATAAACTCGGTCAGTCGCACCCTACATCTGAAGAATGGGACATCGATGATTGGTGCTACGTGGTACAGTGGCCCGACGGCTGGAGGGCGACTAACCGTGATGCCTCTTACCTTCCAGCAGATGTTCGAGAGCAGCTGCACATTGATCTCAGCCAGCTAGAAGGGGTGACACCTAGACAGCCGAAACCGGCTGGTCAACTCTCAAATAGATCTGATCACACAGGAGCAAGTCCAAGAGTACCTCATGAAGAAACATCGAGGAGTAATGGAAATAACAATCACAAACCGATAATTTCAAACGGTTCCAAAGGAAAGACTTATACAGTTGGAGGATCTAGAAATACACCTCCATCTCCCAAGCCTCGAAGCAATGAAACATTCGGCTCTTCTTCGACAACTAACAGACAGAAAGAATCAAACTGTTTGACTTCCACTGATCAAACTATGACCGGTCCACACAAAGTGTCAAGTAGATACGCATCCGACGTCATGATAAGCAGTGATTCAAACTGGTCGCAGTCAACAGTAGATTGGAAACTTGACATCGAAGAACTTCTTATTTTGCTCTCCGGACCGAGTGACGATGTCCGCACATCCGAGTTTCAGTCCGTTCACACCAGCTTCCCTTCAATTTGTACTGAAAAAGCCACATTCTGTGGAGTTGACTCGAACACTTCTGTGAGACATTCACGCGATGACGAGTTTCTTCCGAAGCACGAGGTTAAACGTAAATACCACAGTAATCACGTGGTTTGCCCCACTCTCCCAAACGGTCTAGATCTCGTAGAATTGAGCTCAACAAACGAAGTGGAAATCCTCTTTGATACTTTGACAGATGTAGAGGAGGACAGCCTGGAGAAATATCTGTCCGAAGGTACGTGGACAGATCAAGAAATGGACTTCTTCTGGAGGCGAGATTTCACTAGGAATCAAAACCTCCACCTGACTAAGAAGAACTGCAAAGTGACTTCCGTCTTGAGAGAAGGAAAAGCAGTGCATGGTCGTGGGGGTGGCTTCACAGACCATTCTGATCTGCGCGGTCAGGAAGAGTGTGACGTTAGACAAGAGCTCGGTCTTGGGAACTCTGCTGCCAAGTCAGTACAGGTTCATCACGACGAGGGTAAAAGTTCTAGAAATGGAGTGGGGAAGATGAAGCAACATACGCGGAACCATAGCCTGGCATCAGAAGGCTACTCTTCAACAAATCGACTCAAGAGAAAGAGCAATGAGCTCGGCGAGAGCTTAACGAGTCTCCCGTCCCCCTTCAATGACAGAACAAAGACGGATTCAGGCAGCTGGCAAGTTCATGAGTCAAGGGAAGCTTCAATGCCACCTGATGGGACAGAAAGCCAGGTATGTGTAAGACTTCATCAGCAAAGCTGTTGTACGCCCAATCAGATTGACAAAGTTTTGCAACCCCGAACGTCTAGTGCCGACTCTAGGGACGAATATGCACATCCACGAGAAAGGCCTACCTGTGATTCTCTTCAGCAAGACGGAACTGTTGAACAGCAATGTGTTCAGGACACGTTGCAAAACACACCCGAGAAAGGTGATGTTACAGAGAGAGTTGATTCTACCGAAAAAGATAATTTGTATCCACCATCGGACTGTGAAACTGAACAATATCCACCTACAATGAATTGGAGATCTGTACCTAACCTTGCTGAGGTTAAAAAGGAAAAGATTCACCAACGAGACTTTGAAAATGATGAGAAATGCCCACTGCCGACAAAAGAAAAAGGCTTGAATGCAGATGACGATGTCTCATCGACAATACCATACAACAGATATTTGGTAGAAAGTGCTGTGAAGGAATATCATGCGTTTGCTACTTGCAGTCCCAGAGTGACGCAAGAGGAATCAAAGTTGGCCAATTGGAAAAATGCTCCAAAACAACGGCGGCACTCTAAGCCTAATTATCACCAACCAAAAATTGAGCGTTCATCTACAGTACACGGGGAAGATTCGCTGAAGCGAATGGCGAAGAAGGTCGAGTTGGTAACGACGACGAGCTCCAGCAGCGAATCAGGTTATGTAATCAACGGCGCCTTTTCGCAGACCGTGAGCATTGAGGAATGGATGCGAATTAACGACGAGCAGTTGGCTCATGCCATTCAGATGGAGCGGATCAATGGAGGGCGCCCTGCTAAGCAGGTCGCCCCTTCAACGAATACCTACCAGAGAATTTTGCGTTGGTTGAAGGAGTCGGACTTCTCACTGATACCGCGCAAGAAAAAAGCAACCCAAACAAGAAAAACAGAAATACAGTATAATTAACTCCTTTTTGTATATTACAATAGTGTAAAATTGAAAAGACAGCATTGATTAAGTTGATGAAAGTGTTGGGTAATTTTTTCTAAATGAAATTTATCTTGCATTTTTCACCATGATGAGATCATGAGGTTGTCGTTATTTGAGTGAAAGTATTGTGTGCGTCATTTTCATATAATATATACTGGAATTAAAAGTGTGATTTAAAACATTGTGTCAGTAGTAATAAAACGACGAAGTTCTTAAAAAACAAAAACAAACTATATTTAGTAGGATGACGAAGTACGGTTGTTGCGATGAAAATAAAAATAAATGAATAAAAATACACCAGGTGTAAAAATGAGATGATGGATATTCACTTTTATGAGAATTGTGTCTCGGAAGGGCCTTTAAAGTGAGACGTATCAACCAACCTTATAAAGAGGACATTAGTAGAGACACGGGAAAGAAGGGCGGCCCTCTATTCAAAAGGTCGAGTATTCACCAAAATACACACAAAGCAAAAAATAAAACCAAAAACAAAAAAACAAAACAAAAACACGATGGACGTCTAAAATATAAAGTGATCTCCTGCCCTCCAATCAATAGCAAACAATACAACAAAGCATTAACCCGGTCACTTAATGGGGGCGAAAGGTCAAAAAGACACCAGGCTGGTCACACCACACGTTTAAAATACCCGACTCAACTTGCCCTAAACATGACAATATTTGTCTAATAAAATGAAGAGTTGAACACAAAATAATTCTCACAGAGAGCTCTATGATATTTATTTTATTATCCCTCCCAGATAAATAATATTTAGAGCATGGCGAGGGCCATGCTCCCAACAAAAAAGAGATGTACCAACAAAAAATAAATGTGCTCTCTCTTGCTCAAAACTAAAATGGAAAAAAGAGTGAGCCCGAAGGTTGCAACCCCAAAGGTAACTGTTTAATGTAAATATGCTAATTATGAAGTTGAATCAGACACTTGAACGTCGAGGGCGCACTTGGGTTCCCTACATAAATAAATAGTTGTTATTTTGACTTCATTTTTACTTTTATATTATTATATTATCGTTATCTAATAGAAAAGAAAGAAAACAAATGTAATCAAATCCTACAATGTTTTTATTTATTTATGGAAGTTGATTGGTTCCCGTTGGTGTACGATCGGCCTAGTGGGTGTCACTGTTCGGTTTCCTCCCGAGGAACATATAGACACGACCTCGCTGGTATATTTTCGTGTCCACGGAAGACACCCCCAAAATGTCCAGAATCCTGCAATAGGAGAAAGAGATAATCAACAGAAAAGTCTGCCATCTTTTTGTAGTCGGTAATAATATGATTCCAACGGGTGCATGCAATGGGGTTGGTTAATTTAAATTGCGCAGTTTTCCCAGGAAAGGCGGACCTGTTTTGAAAATCAAGCCCCATTTGTCTATGTTCAGCCCATCCTACTCGCAGGTGGTTGGTTAAATTGTTTTGTTCTTGTCGTTGGGGTCGCTCTTCAGTTTGAACATCCGTTTTTTCCGCCCCCCAAACTCTCATTCCCTCTCGAGTTTGGTTAGAAACATCTTTAAAGAGGCTACCTACCGATCCTTCAGTTTGTTCAAGATGTCTTCGCCGTCAGAATTTCGCTCTATGTAGTTTTGATAGCCTGACAATGTCCTGACGAAGTTCACAAATAAGTCCACGGTAGATTCCTTGTAAATGAAGACGGTGTCGTCTCTTGATAGAAAAATAATTGCGTACATTATTTGCTTTAAAATGTGGTTGAGAATAAATGCGAAAAAACATTTCCTTGACTCCTGTGTCTCAAGTCTAAGTTTAATGAAATGCACCTCTTTGTAAACGCTTGACATGTTGCATGCAGACACTGCCGAACGTTTGACATGACCTTAAAATATTGGCTGCAATGTATTTTGCCGGACCTTTAGAGGTGTGATCTACGTATGTTGACCCTGGTGTTTTGACCTTTCGCTGCGCGACCTACCGTCTGTATTCTGCGTATGGAACTTGAAGATTCTCCGGGTCTTCTATGTGTTTTGTCCGCTGACTGAAATACTGATCCATTGCCGAATACCAAAACTGTTAAAAAAACAAACAAACCCAAATTAAATAATGAAAAACAATTTAATTTAATAATGCAATTTCGTTTACTTACCTGACTCGTATCTTTTGACCCTGTGTGAATGATGTTTCCATCGCAAATTCTGCTTTAAAACTTTCTTGTCTTGTAACGAGTTCGATGTATAATCACGATCACTTGAACCCCCCCCCCCACCCCTGACTAGGCATTCGACATTGCCAAAATTGATTGTCTTTTCATGTACAAGAATTCAGAGGACAGACGAAAAGTTGATAATTGACTTGGATAGCAAACAACAAAAAACAAACCAAAAGCAAACACCCCAACAAACAAACGCACACACGCAACCTCACGGATCGGGTTTATGGGGTCCTGCTATTGGTGTTCTATTCTTCCCTTTTATTAAGAATTCTCTTGTGGGGTCCAGGTTGAACATAGTGGAGTCCATTGTACCAATGTTGAAAATACCCAATAAGGGTGCTCCTGTAAGCCCACACCCACCCACACACACCCCAGCAAACTATAACACCCCAATAAACAAACAAACAACAAACAAACATCCCAACACCCCAGCAAACACTCAAACAAACACCCCGACAGACAAACAAACTTGATTTGTTTCAATCTGAAGGCTCACTGATAAAGCTCGGCTCGACCGGTCCGGTCTCGTACAAGACCGCTTGGATAGGCTAATGGTGAGCTTGATTCTTGCTCAGTGTTGCATGATGGGAGAAAACGACTGCACTGCTGATTGGTGCAATGCGCATGCCACAACCTACAACTACTGATTTTATAGTGACACAACGCGCATGTAAGCACACGATATTGTAATGTAAACGATTATAGTTAGCCCTCCTCTTAAGAATGATTGAGATAAATTATTTATATCGCACCGTACAGCTTTACATTATTATCAATAGGATGAGATTTCGAATTATTTCGTAAGCAGGAAGTATGTGGCCGGGGGTTGATATAGTTTTTAGGTCAGGGGAAATGGTCCAATTAAGCACGTGTGTGAGCCCATCGTCATCAGCCCATCCCAGCGGCTTTGGGTGAGGCGCCGGGATACCATTCTCACCTCGTCCACAACCTGCTCCATCTTTGCATTCTTAGCATCGTCCCCTTCAACCCACGGCAGTAGTCCAGTGTAGGAATAAATAGCAACACATCCACACGGCTTCAAGACCCGGTCGATCTCCGCGAAAAATGCGTCTTTGTCAAACCAATGGAACGATGCACCGCATGTTATCAAGTCCACTGAATTTCCTGGAAGTGGAATCTTCTCTGCACTTCCTACGCTATTATTATAATAAAAATATATTTTTTTATATAATAGTATTAAACATTTCTAGTGCGCCATGTCTGTCAAGGATGACACTCCTGGCGCAAAAAACAGGAATCCTGCTATACACAAAAGGACAACCAAAGGCCGAAGCTATGATTTCCGAAAAAGAAAGGTTTTGAGATGTGTTTTAAATTGAGAACAAGAATCTGCTTGTCTGAGTTGAAGTGGGAGGCAGTTCCAAAGAGATGGCCCGGCATGTGAAAAACAACGATCACCCCAGGAGTGCGGGGAGCGTGGAATGTTTAGAAGCAGGTTATTTTGAGGAGCGAAATTCAGGTGACCTGTATTCAGGTGATGTGCCATTCAGGGAGTGGAAGATGATAAGGAGAATCTTAAAGATGATGCGGTCCAGAACAGGAAGCCAGTGCCATAGAACAATATCCCATCTTTTATTAAAGCAGCAAATTCCACAGACCAATTAAAAAAACTCTTGAAAACATACCTCTTCCCTGTATAGTTAACTTAAGCCCTTTTCTTTTTCCCTATCCCTTTCAAACATCGTGTATGTACCTTTTCTGATGAAATTCGGTTGTATGTTGTGTATGATTATTTTGTGTAAACGCTGTGATATAGTGTACTATGGAGAGCGTACTAAATACTAGTTATTAGTTAGGCTCTGTTTCGCAGCAGACTTCAGGGGAAATACAATCGAGTGTCAGGAAAGTTTTGATCAAGATAAATCTATAGTTGGTTTTACTTACATAAATTCAACATTCTTCGGATTAACAGCGGTTCGGGCCACTTCTATTTGAGCTTCGCTCACATCAATACCTATGACACTTTCGAAATGTGGGGCCAGAGGTCGTGAACTTTGACCTGATCCGCATCCAACGTCGAGAGCAAGTTTGAAAGGCTTTGATTTCTGTAGACAAACAAAAATATATATAAATAAAATGAAATAAGACAAAACCCCAACAGCATCTGCTGGAAGAGTCAGCTTACACCAACCCCTTTTGTAATAGTATCTCGTCCTCGGGGTACCAAACCAAAGTTTGGCTCAAGGTTAAAGGTTTGCAAAACTGAACCAATGCTGTACATATTTTAAACGATCCATTTTGACCTTGTCGTCTGGTTCAAACCGGAAGTTAAAATGAAAATTGATTGAAAAACCAAACAAACATGGTATCAGCCATGGGTTATCCATGACGCTTATAATTCTCGGGTGAAGGATCAAGTGGGGCCCGCATGGTTCACCGCATGTCTTGAAACCCATAGAGCAAAGAACGTAGCATGGGACCCATATCGTCACCGACTCCACGACTACACACACTGTGTACAAAACCACTTTTCTTTTTAAGTTTTCAGTTTTTTTTACATGTTTAGACAATCTTAACCGAGGCCTACAATTTGATGAAGTTTCAACGCTTCGGGAGCTTTACTTGTTTAATTAGCATGATGAAGCTAAGCACATTTGCATCGGACCTAACAATTTTCGTCGCCACGAACTGACACCAAGGTTCAATTTACCATTGCAACACACGGCGTGCACAAACCTTTAAAAGTGAAAAAAAAAACACGTTTCCACGAACTGACACAAACCTTATTGTGTAGCGCACGCGCGCTTACCTACATGTACATTTTCACGAACTTACACACACGCACTGCAATACAGTTGGATCATGTCAGTTCGTGGCTAGGGAAAATGCCTGTTTGCGTAAATTTTCGTCGCCATGAACTGACACAAACCTTTCTTTCTTTATTGCTCATTAATTTAGGATGAAAAACAATAAAAAGCACCGTATAGGCCTATATAAAGTTCAAAGCATCTGGTCCCCCCTGAATTTCGTAGGAAAGATTGATAAAAAACGTTCAACGTTGTTTTCTCCTACTATTTGCCTCTTTTGCGTTCCATAGATTATTTGCCTCTTTGGCGTTCCATCGGTGACGATATTTCGCCCCATACGGGCCCCATATGCTACGTTCCTACGTTATATGGCGTGATCAATCCCCACAAAACGTTACCTTTTCCGTCAGAAAATGCACACATTTCAAGACGAGTTCTTGCGGCCATTCTGGGCGATATCTCAGGTAGTTTTCTGCATGGTCCATACCGGCAAACTGCCCACTTGGTGGCGGTACCAACTGCGAATCCATTTTACACTCGGTGACAGCTAATAAATTGCAACTGACCGACAAAAAATAACCTCTTAGGGGAACAAGTCCTTCACCGGCCTTTGCTTAAATAGACTCGTCGGCAAGTCGTTCTAGCGTAACAGTTCTCACCCGACTCTACTCTCGCGAGAGTGCTGCTCCCGATACAACTCTGCCCTTACGACTGTTTAGTCGGGAGCCAGCAGACACAGTGTAGCCGCGCCAGAGCCGTTTATACTGCGATAATTACTGAACGACTTGTTCACAAGTTCAGTTCTTGCTGCATGACCTTTATAGTGTATAATGTGGCATGCAGCGAAGAGCCGTGAAAATACCACTGCACTCAAACCCTAAGTGTGGACACAGGTCAATAAAATAACTTATGTAAACTTGTCTTTTACTAGGAACCTCAATGTCATAAGCTGGATAATAAATTAATAAAAAGGGGGAAAATGCAAAGAACAGTGAAATATTGGTCAGGAGGTTGCCTGACAAAATCAAACAGGAATGTAGAAAGGCGGTTGAAGTCAGATATTGCGGGTGGTGGTGTAGGTACCCGTGGGTTTCCTTCCACTGGGGGTACGTACCCACAGGTCTTCACACCTAGTTGTGAGTAAAGTTGAAAGTAGTTTGAGAAACCAAGGAGCTACAATTCCAGTCATATAATGATTAGGCCTCGGTCCCCAACTCCCGATATAAACAACCGATATGAACAATCAAATTGAGAACAACGGTTTTTTGTGTGTGATGTCAAACATTAGGCCTACTAAGTTTTTAGCTTATATCCCCGAAACATCCCAACGAGCTGCTTGAACTATTCAACATTTTGGTCTAAACATCAATGATTCGCCAATACAAACCAAAATACAACGTTTACGATTCCATGGTGGAAACATAAACCAACCTATACTGTCGGAACTCGTTTTGTTTTCGTCGAGTTTTAAAAAAATTATTTATAGCTGTTCCGATATAGTAGTCGGAACAGCTATTGTTTTCGTCAATATTTTTTTATTTGTTTTCCTTTCCCATTGTTCTTATTCTTTTTTGGGTCAAATTTCCATAGAATTTTTATATGAATTTTGTTCTCTCCTAAAGTCATATTTAGCTTAACACGAAAGAGTCAGATCCTATACCCTAACCAAAGCTAAGGTCTTTTAAATACCGAAAAACGCAATTAGCTTAATATCATTAGTTAATTGAAAAAGTTAAAATGATACGAATATTTAATAAGCCGATCTTGTGACCACCATATCTCAAAGCGTACAGATCCGATCATCAAAAATGTGTTAGATTATTATACTTGTGGGATACTAATTATTTTAAACTTGTTTGTTGGCCTAAGTAAAACGCTGGATGACGTCCCCATGACATCATGCATTGCGCATTTTGTTTGTGTGTATAAAACCCATGGCTCTAAAAAGTGCTATTTTATAGACACTAGACATTTAACCAGTTCAGACATTAATGTACAATTGAAGGTTTCACCTACATTGACACAAAAAAATTCATGTGAATTGAAAGTTTACAGCCATGAATTGTCGCATGACTGCTTGCAATGGTTTATTGTGATAAAATGCATGCACTAGTAAACTTCGGAGTCTAGACACTATATAAATGACGTACATGTACATGCAACCAGCAAATATAATTTTTGTAAATTTTGATAGCTGACACGAGTAGAGGTCAAGGACATGTTTTCCTTGTTAGTAAGCAATTATTGTGCAGCACAGAGCATCAAGTACTCCACTGCAGTCGATGATGATCGAAGGGAAAATAAACCAAATTGGCTCATCAAGCTGTGACGCAGGAATTAACAACAAACAACAATGACAGAGGGCACTACAATAAAAATGATCTTTGTGATGATGAGCCTGCTTCTTTAACCAGTGCGCTGATGGTTTCACTGGTCACTAAATTCCGTCCCATTTGCTGTTTGATGCCTTTAATAAATATGACACCAGGTTAATTGTGCCCCGAAAATTTGATTCGCTGAATGCAAGAGGGGCGGTGGGGTCGACGACACACTTTTATTCTTTTGAATTGAAAACATGATTTATTACCTCGTGTTTCGACCCTATAGTATAATTCTTCTTGGTTAGCTAATAGGGGTTACATGTACAAATGTATACTATACATGTTGTTTTGATTGGGATGCAGTTGGTAACAGCTAATTCTATTTTCTTTTGAAATGAAGTCAGAAGTGAATGAGTCTGCTTATTACATCAAAAACCCAGGAAAATGATGCCTGCATTGATCTATACAAGGGCCATCGAAAGTTTAGTTTTAGTTTCTCATCAGTACAGTATCTGATTAAAATAATGCCCCTACTCTGAAGATTTTGTTTTCTACCTTGTATTTTCCTAAACGTGCCCACAAAGCAACTGCAAGAAATAAAAATCTTTCAAAATTATTTCGTTTCATCAGAATCATTTCGTGCGCTGAGATTCATTTTGTGCGCCCGATCAATTATAAGTAACTACAAAGCTCCTAAGGGGGACATGGTGAAACACAAATAATGAACACAAAATGTTATTTTGTTCAACTAAAAATAAATGTTGTGTCCTCAACATAATATTTAAGTCCTTGAAGTAATAGTTTGCGGATGCACAGGGGATAAGTGTTGCTATGTAAACGAACACAAAAGTTTTAGCGGAAATCAGACTTGACATCGAACTTGACTTTAGCATAAGAAACGAACAGCAGCACAAAGAAATCATCCTAAATTGTATTGTTTACTTATTTAACACGATTAATAATGTATACTTGAAAAACATCACTGTCAAATGAGATTTTGAGGTTGTTTTCTTACATACATTAATAGTAAAAAGTATTCCTATTTTTCACCATGTCGTAATTTTAAATAGAAAATATATAAAGTGAAACGTTTTCCAAAATTAATTTTTTTTTGACACAAGATGTTACAATTTGTTTAATTTTCAAATTTTCTAAAATTCAAATTCTAAGAAGTTATAAGAAAACAATATGCATCGTTCCTTTAATTACTAGGCTACGACTGAAACTGCCTACATGGAAAAAAAGACAGAAAGAAAGAAAGAAAAAGTCAAATCCTACAGCGTTTGTACGGAGTCGATTGGTTCCCGTTGGTGAGCGATCGGCCTAGTGGGTGTCACTGTTCGGTTTCCTCCCCAGGAGCATACTGACCGGACCTCGCTGGTATATTTTTGTGTCCGCAGAAGACGCTTCCAAAATGCCCAGAATGCTGCAATAAGAGAAGGAGATTATCACCAGAAACGCTTGGCACACATTTTGCATCTTTAGTGCCCACGGATGCACGCAATCGGTTGGTTACTGTTGTTTGTGCAGTTTTCCCCGGCTGGTGTGGCAGGAGATCCTGCCCCCCCCCCCAATACTGTGTACAAACTTCTTCTGATAGCGCCCGCTTTTGAACCAACCTCTTCCAGCCCATGTTAATTTCCCATACGGAGGACAGTATCTCCAGGGAACAGGTTTCCCTATGAACCGACAAGACGGTTGCGGTTTTGAAAATCAATTGCAATTTTTTTTTATACGAGTCCATCTTTACGAACAGAGGTGGTTGGTTTAATTTAACATTTTTTTTATTTTTCTTGTCGTTGGGTTCGCTCTTCAGTTCAAGCAATCGTTTCCTTCCGCTGTTTTCCTGCTCTTTCTTTCTCGATTTTGATTGAGAAACATCTCGAGGCTACCTACCGATCCTGCAGTTTGTTCAAGATGGCTTCGCCGTCAGAATTTTGCTCAATGTAGTTTTGATAGCCTGATAAGGTCCTGACGTAGTTCAGATACAAGCCCACGGTAGATTCCCTAAATGAAACGACGTTTTCTCTGACGGGAAAAAAGAGAGATTATTCTTACGGGTTTTTAGGCATTGCATAGTGAGGTATTCGGGAGAATACTTAGTTCTGAAAGAAAAAACCCAGCTACCTGTGGAGAAAGGAATATTTTGGTTTTAAAAGCGGTAGGAAATATTCAAAGGAACAAGGGTTTAGTATTGGCCTAAACTGGTCCCCTGTCAGTCGTTATCTGAAAGGATACGGATAAAAACATGCACTATAGTGTTGCAGTGAAGGTTACCAGACTGAAACTACACCATGACCGTTTGTGTTCACACACAGTATTATGGCATGCAAAGGTACATATGGCAGGAACCAGCAGGTTCTAAAGGCCCGATCAGTGGCGTTATATTCACAAGCCAGGAAGTGTGACGCCATTTTGAAGTCAGTGCTACTCGTATTCTACTATAGGACTGACCCGATCCTGAGGCAAACACTACAAAGCCTGACGTTTTGCAGGGTTAACACTGACTCAAGTAAAGTGACTTGTTTATTTTGCTTGATCCTTTCAGCGGACGCTGCAACCCTTGGGGGGGGGGGGGCGGTCGGGTTCGCACAGTGGTATCGTTCCTCGCCTTCCACCTCTCAGCTCCCGGACCCCGGTTCGAACCCCGCCGGGGCACTATGGATCGGGTTTTTAGTCCCTACTCGATTGCGTGGGTTTTCCCAGGAATATTTTGTTTCTGGGATTTCCGCCCACGTCTAAAACTGAAACTTCATTCCTTATCTTCTCTCCCACGGGGCTGCTTGTATATTGATTAAGTTTGCTGTTCTGAGAATCCTTGGCTTCACACAACCACAGTCAATATTATACGTTGTGCTTTGACCTTTCACTACGTGACCTACCGTCTATATTCTGCGTATGGGATTTGAAGGTTGTCCGGGTTCGCTAGGTGTTTCGTCAGGTTGCTGAAATACTGCTCTATCGTCACATCATGAAACTGTAAAGAAAAAAAGAAAAAAAAAACCACAGTGAAAATAAACTGACGACGGATTTCGCCAGAATCCACACCGGTGCATCTTGGGACGGCTGACCGGAACTACTTTCATTGTGTGCATTACGTCCGAGATTTTTTGTTGATTCACGAAAAGATCGTAAAAACTGCAACCTTAAACTATTTGACAAGCCTACGTTGATACAAAATACTCGTCTTCGAATAAAAAAATACTTACTGCTCACAAAGTGGCTGTTTTAAGGGAGAAAATGTATGTCAAACTTCCTGAAAGTGTCCCGCTGGGGGGGGGGTATTATAAATTAATAGACTCCCTTGGACAACGCAAAACGCTACAGGAACGCGGAGGTCACGCGCACCTTTTTACGCACAAAGAACAACAGTTACTGTCATAAAAGACCTTTTTAAAGAAAGAAGAAAATACAGTGCGCACTGGCAGACGCGTGCTGAGAGCGTATTATATTTCTCACCTCGTCCATCACCCGCTTCATCTTTGCATTCTTCTCGTCGTCCCCTTCAACCCATGGCAATACTCTACTGTATATGTACACGGCGACACATCCACACGGCGTCAAAACCCTGTCAATTTCTTTGAAAAATGCCTCTTTGTCAAACCAATGGAACGATTCACCACTTGAAATGAAGTCCACTGAACTTCGAGGAAGTGGAATATCCTCTGCTCTTCCAACACTAATGGAATTAATAAGAGGGAAGATAAACTTAATATAGAGAAATTACACTTGACTTTTCTCTTGAACTCCTTCAAGTGAGGGAGTAACCCACACATACGGGAACAACCACCACCACCACCACCACCACCACCACCACCACCACCACCACAACAACAACATCAGCAACATTAACAACAGCAACAACAACAACAAATTGGTACATAACCCCCCTAAGATAATATGTGGAATACTCCAGTCTAGGATATAAAAAACTTCGACTTCCCAAGTGCATTGCATTTTGGAGACTAAAACAGTGAAATAAATAGCATGTGCAATGACCTAACTTTAAGGGTCTTTAAGAGCTGTACTTTGATTCAAGCCAATCTGCTCGGTTTATTAAAAGTGCGCTGCATTAAAATTGAATAGAGAGAAAATCATTTGCC
>CM021543.1:9596921-9620483 GCA_010994315.2 Pisaster ochraceus | reverse complement strand
ATTGAATGACGGCTATAAAAAAACTCTTTTGATGTTTAGATTTTCGGACCTTTCGTGAAGCTCGGTACCCTGATCTTGTTCACCATGAGTTCACTCATCATCGTCTCGGTCATCAGCTTGCAGCTCTTCTGCAGTATCGACGATCTCGACCAGTTCCAGACCTTTCCATCCGTAAATATGTTCTTCTTTTGACAAATATTTATCGGCACGTATATCACTTACCATGGATCATTTTAAAGAGTGTACAAAACGTTGATAAGATTGAAAATGTACATGTTCAGAAACTTGCTCGTAACTTACATAGTTTAAAGATGGTTATTGTGAGAAAACTCCCCTTAAAATAGTTTTGCTCGAAATACTAGTTTTTTTGTGTGAAAACATTGAAAATTTCAAAAAAAAAACTGTGAAAACATTTGGTGTTGTTTTTTACACTACTTCCTGGTGAAACCAATGAAGAGTCAAGCTCAAAATTTCACAGGTTTGTCGTTTTATGTAAATGTTGGAACACATAAAGTGCGGATACGGATTGTTGACAACTACCAATGTTGGCCGCATCCATAAACCGTCAGCATGGAATAGCTATCTCGGTCTACCCTTTCCATTTCAACTGATGTAAGCCAAAATGAGGCTGGCACAAAAACAATGGTCTGGCCCCTCTTTGCTTTGTAGTACATTTGTATTACTTTAAAGAGGGAGCACGATCAAGATGGCTGACCTATGATAATGGTCCATCGTGATGACAAATTTGTGTATTGATTCAAAAAACAATTAAGAAACCGAGGTTGTTTTTTGTTTTGTTTCTACTGAGGCACTTTTTTTGGATGCACCATATAAAAAATTGCTTTCAACAATTTTTTTATTTTTTGGGTCAAATTGCTTTTGATACCTGTTGGAGAAAAAAAAAACTTGTTCAGTGTGTAATGTCTTGAAATTTTGCTGCACAGCAAATCTTTGACTTTATTTTGTCTTCAAGTAGAAATGGAACAAACAAACAAACAAACCAGAATATCTCTACATTAAATGTCTGTATTAATCCGTCGTACCGGTGTCACATGTAGCCCCAGGTCTGCCATTTTTTTAGTCAAATTGCGCGTACAAAATAACAGAGCTTTGACAATATGCACTGCACACTGACTACACAGTACAAAACACGAGGAACCATGGAAACTGCCTCTAAAAATGGCCTACCCAAGAGGTGATTGTGTTGATGACATCAGGTGAACAGCACGCCGCACTAATGATGTCACTTTTGCGAAAAAAATACCAGGATGTCAGACTAACTTTCCGCCACTCACACGGTCACGGGATCATTGGCATTTCAGACCACAGTATTACAGTCAGTACGAGCGAGTAAACTTAAAGCTGGGACGTTAGTGAAATTTTACACGTTGTCTGAGATCCGGATGCGGAGTGCTATTGGGTCAATTGAAATTATTCTTTGATGATAGGACAGCTTTCTATAGACCTTTGTGACCTTTGTGACCTTTGTGACCATGTGACCTTTATTGACATCCAAGTCACCCTGTATTGGAAACTTCCCAACAGTTTGCATGCAGATGTAGGTTTTATATAAACTTGTTTGAGTGATGTCGTCGGTCACACTTTTGAAAAGGTGATTTTGAGCCATGACGTCACTCCTATTCTTTAACACGTTGACTGCCGGTCATAGATTCGTAGGGCGTTCCCATTTGCCAAGTGTGGTGCGCATGCGCGCATACCAAGTAGGTAACACTTTTTTTGTGTTTACATGTTGTAATACAAAATCTCAGGATGTATGTCCTCACCACTACCAGAAACGTATTTGTTGCATTCTCAGTGATGCCAGTGTATTCAATGCACAATACAAAAGCCTTTCATTCTCTACGAGTATACTCGTAGTGGCAGAATCCGTTACACCTGTTACTACGAATATACTCATATGCGGCAGTCAACGTGTTAAACTATTGCAAAACACGATGTGAGGCACACCGTCCGGAAGAAACTTGGATGTTTTGCTTTCGCCTATAACAGCTACATCAACTATATCAGCCTGCTTGTTAATAATTTTGACTCATGTATCTGTGTGTGCGATTGGGGTTCTTTCGGAACCCTTTTCCGTCCCTCCCCTCCTCCCCCCTCCCCCCCAACTCTCCTGGAACCCTTTTAGGCTTTCATGGCAATGTTTCAGATTCTAACCCAGGAGGGTTGGATCGAGGTCATGAACGACTGTTTACTCCATGCCGGCGAGAAGCTAGACGTTGTTATCGCCGTGTTCTTTATAATGTACCATCTTTTTTCATTTGTGGTAAGTTTCCGGGGGGCAGATGGCTGGCCGAGTAACCCCTCTGTGAATTCCCTGCAATCGTGAGGGGGTTGAAACAGCTGCATTTGGTTTGATGTTTTTTCATGACAATGTTCACATTCAGTGAAGTATTTTTTTTTTAAATGAAAACATGGCTCTGTTTTGAAACCAAGGCTTTGGCTTGACCCTCTGGCGTAGGCACCATTCGCCTGCTTGAAGCCCTGTACCAAAAGTGCACGCTTTCATAATAAACTGATTGAGCCTCAGCCGAAGTCCCAAGTCGAAACCGTGGTTTTGAAAAAGTCCTATGCGGCTGAAGGCTTTAAACAATATTTTTGTTCTTTTTTTCTTTATCACATTGGGTTAGAGGTTGGGTAATAGATTGGTTTTGTCATGGGAATGCTGATTTATAGGCAAAACTTATAAAGAAAGATACAATAAAAGGCACATGTGAAAGTTTCAGCAGAATTCAGTGGCTACTTACTGAGAAAACATATAAAAAAACCTGTCACAGTAATTTCATCAAACTTTTCGAATCCATCAACGCTTAGGAAGGTGACAGTGGGTACCAACCATATCTCTGGCTGTAGTATTCGTGAGTGGACACCAACCCACAGAATTCTGAGAAATAATTCATGCTAGAATCGTTTTTTCAGATTCAAATATTTTTTGGATGAAAAAGTAATCCAAACCATATTACTTCAATGGGAATCCTTTCCCAAAATAGCTTATCTGTCAACCGCTGCAGTGCTTCTCGCTAAGTAAGTTTTTATGGTCATTTATGTTCGGAGCATTTACCAATCTAATACCCTGCTTTTAAACAAGTAAACCACAAACAAAACAATGTCCAAAACAAAGTGATATTTTTAAGCAAAGCTGTCACATTGTCATCTTATTGCCTAATAATATTCAGAGAACCAAATGCGACTGTCCATTCCCTCACAGCAGAAAGAACCCTAAAAGATTGGAACCGTTGGTGATCTTTTAGGTATCTGGACGCTGCAGTGTTCACAATCAACATGCCTGCCTTTACAATGATAACATGGTCATAAGGAAGAACGGCAAATGCTACCGTGAGCTGGTACTGGTTTGAACTGGTCTGATACCCGGTTTCGTCTTGTTTGGCGTCACACCAGTGCAGCTTGATCCAAACTGGTTTGAAGTGGTTACGTCCAGCTAAATGCTACCATGCACTGGTGCTAGTTTGAACTGGTCTGATACCCGGTTTCGTCTTGTTTGACATCCTAGCAGTGCAACTTGAATCAAAACTGGTTTGAAGCAATTTTGTCCAGCTGGTTCACTAGTGCTGCATTCATCATCTTACAGTAAACAAAACTTGAAATTTTGTTTTTATGGCCATTTCCGGATCAAACTGGTTTGTACCAGTTGAAACTCACTACAGTCCATCCCTAGCATTTGCCGTTCTTCCATTTTCCATTCTGATTAATACTTAATAACATTTTTTTTTCTTTCTTGTTTTCTTTCCTCTCTTTTTTTTTTTTTGGTTTTTGTTCTTTTGTTTCCGCCATCTTGGTCGCCGACTTTTATTCCACCCAATTTGTAGGCTTTCATATCCATGTTCCAAATTCTGACTCAAAAGGGCTGGGCCGTCGTCATGTACGAATGTATGCTTGCTACAGAACCAGCTCTGGCCTCTATCATAGCAATCTACTTCATCACCTACCATCTGTTTGCCACCGTGGTAAATATACGTGTCATTTAGGTTCGACAGGTGAAGTCAGGAAAAAAAAATCACAGGGATTTTTTTGTTTTCTTCTGTCGGGCAATCATTGAAACTAACAACTAGCTTGCATGAATGTTTAGGATCTGTTGGCTGTCTGACCTGCTTTCCTCATTAAAAAAAACCCCAAACAACAACACTTGAAGAAAAAAAAAGTAGCTGAACTAAATGTAGAATTCGAACTGCCTCTAGTCACCGTGCTAGCTCGGTGGTCTTGCGGTAAGACATCTGCTGTAGCAG
Source organism: Pisaster ochraceus (assembly GCA_010994315.2). Classification (NCBI taxonomy): domain Eukaryota; kingdom Metazoa; phylum Echinodermata; class Asteroidea; order Forcipulatida; family Asteriidae; genus Pisaster; species Pisaster ochraceus. The sequence continues at coordinate 9,616,221 of CM021543.1, read as the reverse complement.
GGCAAAGGTGGGAGTTCATATTCCACTCCGAGTAAGATGCCTGTGGATATTTTTCACAGGACTCTTGGGTGAAAGTACTAAGTATGCTTTTCTTAATGCACACCAGTGTAAAAGCAAAAACTAAATGATGATTGGACGTTAGTCAACCTGAGGTCATTCGTTTCCATGAGTTTTTGATGCATGTTTCCAAAAAATGTGGAAAATCTTTGTGGATTGTTTATGGGCTAGTCTCAACAAGATGCCATATTGTGAGTTGGGATTGTTGTACTATGGCAGAATGACAGATAAATTGTCAGACCAAACACATCCACTGAACATTTTCTTAAATTTTTTGTATGAGAAAAGCAAAGCAGAAGGAAGCCATGTGTATGTACATTTGTGTGTCTGGAATCGGTGGGGGTGTCTACTCGGTAAAATCGAGGACTTGTAACAAAAAAGGAGGCGGGTGTTTCTACAGAGCAAGGACGTCCTCGCTTTGCTTTCGTGTACAAAACCAAAAAATGGGGATGACGCCAACAAAAAATTAAAAAAATTAGAGAACAAAGAGAAGTCCTCGATGTACAGGGTCGACAAACATGTGCGTGTGTGTGTGTGTGTTTTGTGTATATGTTTTTTCCTGAAACACTTAATAACTCAATCACTTATACGATAGGCAAATTTCTCAGAGCTGCTTAGCATGGCCATCTTGCTGGAAAACTTTGGGTTACCGACCAAATCCCGTATTATGATCTATACTGTTAGTGACAGGTTCCCTGTACATTTCTGCTTCAGAAACATTTATGTAATAAGCAGAAATGCTTAGCAGCTCTCTGAAAGGATGCCTTTAATGGAATGACACGTAGTGCCTGCCAGTTTGCTCACTGCTACAATGCCTGCCGCAAGCACACTTTACTAACCTCGTGTGGTACCAGCTGTTACTTGTCTGAGAGTTGCTTGCCGTGGAGCCAGTGTGAATTTAATGTCAGCGCACAGTTTTATATCGTATGAAGCCACAGGTGAAATTGTAGATTCTGTTAAGGTTGGGTTACGAGAACGTTTGTGTTCCTAAGTTTAAGTGGGTTTGTTCAATAAGGCCATTATTTTCAAATGTTTCCTTTCTGATGGAATTGCGCAGTTGAATTGTGGGATGCTTTTATTCTCAGCCAAGGTTCAAGCCCCTTCAAAGTCAAACCCAAATCAGCAAAGACTTAAACAAAAAAAATTCCCTAGCAAGTTTTTTAACAGTAGTATTTTGTTCAGAGATCAAATAATCGATACTGTGAAATCATTCCTAAATTTCAGTTTCTCATAATCAGTTAATGGGGTTTTTTTTAATGCGAAAAGCTTATTTTAGTTTACAGTATCTCAAATCCCCCAAAAAATTGAAAGCAAAACAAAAAAATAAACAATAATGATGAATAAATTGTGAAAATATGTAATAACAAGTAACTAAGTAAAATAAAAAAATAAAAAAACATATGAAACAAACAGGTTTATAGCTTGAATACTAAACCAAAAAGAACAATTCTGATTTCTTCTCGCAGAACTTTTCCATGCAAAATATGGAATGTGATAAGCAAAATATATTTGCAAAAACAGGCTCAGTGAATCTTGCATTTCATCGGTGGCTTTTGTGGCAGTTTTATCACCCTGTTTGTCCGCCGTTAGTAGATCAACATCGATTGCTACATTTTTTATACTAACAGGCCCCAGCCCGTCCTCTAAACCACAAATAACTCATATCTTCATTTAATTTGACAGATTTTCAATCTTTCTTTTTTTTTCTCCTTTTCATCGAGAAAGAGAATTTAGGTTAAACGTTCTGTTTAAAACCTCTCTGAAAATTTTTTTAAAACATGCAAATTTTTTACTTTACCCTTCTGATAATGAAACTAAGGAACCCTCAAAAAGTGACTAGCACTGTGACCCCATAGTTCTGAAAATACCAGTGTAGAGAAGATGAGGAAGAAGTGTTTAGTTTTAGAAAAATTCCCAATTTGGGAAAACCAACCCAAATTGGGAAAACCCACCCAAATTGGGAAAATCCACCCAAATTGGGAAAACCCACCCAAATTAGGAAAACCCACCCAAATTGGGAAAACCCACCCAAATTGGGAAAACCCACCCAAACTGGGAAAACCCACCCAATCAGGTAGGGATAGAAAAACACAGGGAATAAATCATTGTAGGGATAAGAAATTATTTCTAAACTTATATCTAAATTCAGACTTTTTAAACTGGCCATTATTTGTTTTCGAACATTCATAAAGAAATCCTGCTCTTTGACCTACTTCTCCAGTGCTGAGGGCACTGTTCCTAACTCTGTGAAATCTATACACCAGCCGTTTACCAAAAGGACGAAATGCCGTCATTTCAACGTACCTCCTAAAACGTTGATCCTAGTTTAGGACTTTTTTTTTGTCAGCAATCACTCTCGTCCCTGTTACAGCCGACCTTAATCTAAAGGTTCAAATATTCCTTTCTCAAAATGATTCTCAGTGTACATGGAAAAAAAGCACAGAGTGGATTAGCTTAAAAGGTTAACAGTCAAAGGTCATTTATTGATAGTCATCTCAAACTCAATGGCCTCTGAAAAGAAGTTAGGGTTTGAGGATTTCTTTTTTACATTGTGCAACCTCGGAATTGTTTTGAACATTTACATTTAAAAGCTTAAAATATCTTATGAATCTTTTCAGGTGAAGATAAAGTAGATTGTTAGGTTTTTCACCCCCCCTTTTTTGTAACTGTTTAGAAATGTTTTTGTGGGAATTGCTTTTAGAATTAGTGAAATGGGTATGGTTGTAGTTTGTGGACTGTGCATGTATAGACAGATGAAGCACCCTTCCCTTTTTTTTAAAAGAAAAACTAGACATGCCAATCATTAGAACTTTGATTGGTTCTGAACTTAAGTTTTTGCAAAGTTATTCCACTTTGCACTCTAATTGTTGTGCACTCTGAAGAAACATTATTCCCTTTTCCTTGAAAACTAGCTGACACTGGTTGTGGACTGAAGTTTGGGCAAAAATATTCCAATTTCCACTCTAAATGTTATGCACTCGGAAGAAAATGTTCTCCCTTTTCCTTGAAAACTAGCTGACACTGAGTTGGTTGTGGACCGAAATGTTTGCAAAGTTATTCCAATTTCCACTCTTAATGTTGTGCACTCAGAAGAAACATTCTTCCAAATTGTTCTGACTATCAATGGTTTTAAAAAATGGTTGAGGAAGCGATACAGAAGTTTTTGAAGAGTGTGTGAACTTTTCCCGAGACTAGCAAGTACACCCTCACTAAGCACTCACAGGTCAATTAGTAGAAGTAAAACGTAATTCCAAAAATTAATAAGGTACGCATTTTCTAGTTACAACTATTAGACCCCTTCACTGTAAGACCCTTCTGACTCCTCCCCCCCAATCTAAATCATCGAAACATGTTATGTGATTTTGTTGATTTGTAGTTGAGTTTTTGGTTTGACTCTCTAGTTTTGTATTGTATGTGGATATGCGTCATGGAAACCTCAACGTCATTCAACACATGGGAAAATATTATTACCATTTTTCCCACCATGGTTCCATCATTCCTCTTTGTTCATCTTTACACTTTCAATACTTGAATGTAAGATGAAAATTTGCCAAGATATTTTTACACTAGTGTCATCTTTTTCTCCCCAAATGTTGAGGGCATTGTAGATGTTATTGCAACAGCTAATTATGTTTCTTAGAAAATAGAATTCGCTGTTGCAAACTGCTTACCAACCAAAAAACCCATGGTATAAATGGAAAAAAAATAGAGAAAAAAGTGAATGGCCTGACGTTTTGACCCCCAGCAGAGTCTTTCTCGAAGGCTACAGAAATTGTATTTGCTATAATATTTCCACTTGTGTTGGGTGCTTTAATGTTGTGGATGTTGATTTTATGAGGGACATTAGTGGACTGTAAACACGTTAGTTGATTGTGGATAATGGTAGTGGATTGTGGATCATTGGATTTAGTGGATTAGTGGATTGTAGATTAGTGGATTATGAGTATGGCATGCTATTACCCTGGCATTGCTGTTCATTCGTTACTCCCCTTACCCCTTGTCTCTTGTAGGGCATGTTTTGTTCTTGTGCAAAATTGATTGAGTTTGTTGTGTTGTGAAATTGGCTGTTGTCTTGTGTAGAAAGAAAAAAAATGCACAAAGTATCTTGAGTAGAAAAAGTGAAAAGTAGTGTGTGCTGTTTGTAACAACTGTGGGGATTTATTTATTTTTCAAACAATAATAAAATCCACAGCAATTAAGGGAAAATAGATTTATTTGAGTTTGTTTATTGAACTTCCTTTTCCAGTAAAAAACAAGAACAATTTTACTCTTTTTTTTTAATTGACGTTTCATTCAAGAAAAACAATTTTCTTGCCAATTATAAAGGCTGGACTCTGTTACCCCAGAAAATTATATATAAGCTTGAAAACAATGAACACAAAATCAGACTAAATAGGAATAGTTCTGTCTTTAATACTGTTTACATTCCAAAAGACATTTTGATGCTCATATTTTACAACTTAAATATTCCTTCCGAGTAAGCTTTTTTTTCTGTTTTCTGTTTCTTTTTAAAAAAACTTTTTGGACACCTTAATTATTTGTAATTTTGGATACTGTGATCCGTTAAGATCGTGTTGAGCATGTTTGTGGCTGTCATCCTGGACAACTTGGAGTTGGACGAGGACTTGAAGTCTCTGAAACATCTCCAGGCAACAGAACAGCGCAACGTCATCGAGAAGTTACCGCTACGACTCAGAGTCTTTGAGAAGTTTCCGTGAGTTTTAACAGAAGACCCCTGTGGGGAGATTCTGTTTATGAAATTTCCATTCGACTGTTGATATCAAAGAAACTTATCCATAGAGCTATGTATTTTGACTAGAGCGCTAACCAGTGGTGTAACTAGGAGGGGGGCACATGCCCCCCCTATTGATGTCAGTGCTCTGCCGGGTTCCCCCCCCAAGAAATGGTGCCAGCCCCCCCCCCCACCTTGTGCCCTCCTAAAAAACTACCTTAGTTATGCCGCTGGCACTAACTTGCCCTTGTGTTTTGATGCCATTCTGTTGCATCCGTATTTCAAACCTTAAAGTTTGAAATGTTGTACAGCTATTTGTATAACGGTGCTTTGTACTCTTTCTGTGCATAACGGAATCTCTATGCTCGGCATCAGTTTCAACGCGAAATGTGACGCCATCAAATGCTTTTGGATTTTGAAATGAACTGGATTTGAAGGATGTCAAACACAGTGGCATATAAGACCCAATTTAAACGCGAGGTTAGAGGACTCTATCTATTTGGAAATGAATGCACCACAAAACTGAATTTGACCTTGGAGCCCATCTTTAAACAACGCCTTATGGTTTCAGGAATGAGTTTTCAGAATCTATCGTTGGAATTGTTATTATTTCTTTCCAACTGCAGTGACAAGCCGCAGATGGTCTGCCTGTCTCGTCTCCCTTCCGAGTTTTCTCTTCCCAAAATAAGGTGAGTCGTGGAAGTGAACGGGACAAATTGTTTTAAAACTCACACAATCCATCGATGCGTTGTCGCATCATGGATGGTAGAAGTTTGACAACTTGTATCTTCCACAATATTTGGTATGGTGCCTAATCACCGTAGAAGTGAAATAACCAATGAGAGAACAATCAAATGGTCCTCATTGGGATTAGAACCGATAGAAAAATAATGTTGTTCTTAGGGAGTAAACCGCTGTGCCTCATAGCTCAGTTGGTAGAGCATCTGCCCAGAGTGTCGGGGGGTCTTTGGTTCAAATCCCAATGAGGACCATTTGATTTTTCGCTCATCCCATGTTTGGTTAACTTGTATCTTGCAAGAAATGGTGTTGGTGTGTCTGAAGGTCTGTTGGTTACCAACCAAGGAATGCTGGGAAATATACACCTCTAACACTAGTTACAGATGCACAATGCCTTCAATTTGCTCAAAATGATGTTGTTTTGGAGTTAATCCTTATTCTTTTTTAATGAGTTGTTCATGCACAAAACAAATACAGTGTGTTGAAATTTATGAGTAGTGGTAAAAAAACAAAACAAAAACATCCCAAGTTTGCTTATGGAAATACATCCATAGAACATGCAGTCTGCCATTTTGTGGAGTCAAAAATTTGGTTCTAGAAAATAGCGGACTGTGTTCTGTCATGAAATTACACGAATCCCACTAAATTTCAAACAGGTATTTATGTGAATCATTATAGTCTACTTTAAAGATATATTTCCAACCATATTTGTTTCATAACGGACACTTTTTATAGCCCAAAGTGACCAAATTCCGATGGCAATGTACCAATTTAAGGGCAACCTTCGTCAGTACTCGGTTTAAACAATAGGTGGGGGTCGCCTAAAAGCAAGCTTGTATAATTAAGGTAAAGAATTAGTTTAAAAGGAACTTAACATTAGTTAGAAGAAATCTTTAAAATGTGCACCTATGTGAAAAAGAAGGCTGAACAGGTAATGGCTCCTGCTGACTAGCCACTGAAAAAGTTGAGCGCCAACCCTCCAACCCCCCCCCCCCCACCCCCACCCCCATCCCCGACACTTTCAAATTTGTTTTTCCCATCAAATCTTGTGACCAACAGGGATAGCTTCATTCGTCAGTTTGTTGAGACCGGCACGGACATGGAGAGACTTCTGCGGCGGTCAGTCAGTCGTGATACCCAGGGTACGGGACACACCCAGGCTGCCCTCTTCTCCCTGCCGGACCCCGCCAATCAGCTGAGGCTGCTACGTCGTCGAGCACAGGTGCTGGTTACCAGCCACATCCCCGGCTTGGTGCATAAGAAAACTGGTATCTCGTCCATTGTAAGGTAAGCATAATTCTGAAGATTTTAAGGTTAGACTAAAATCACTTGTCCGGCAACAATTTCTTTAATTTCTCAAAATTAAAAGGTCATCGTGAGATAAAAAGGTCATCATAATGACTTTTACATATCAGGAGTGATTTAAAGGAGGTGTCATAGATTGGTTTTTGTAAACAAAAATAATGTTGTCTAAATATATAGGCAAAATTATTTTTTAAAAGATACAATATAAGTCACATGTGAAATTTTCTGCTGAATGCTGTACAGCGTCTACTTGCTGTCTAACAGCAAAAAACTGTCACGGTATTTTCACAAGAACGACAATTTCATCTACGTTTAGCATTCCTGGCTCAGCATTACTTGACAGACACCAACCCTCGGAAATCTTTCATGCATGAATCTTTTCTCAGATTCAAAATTTTTCCAAACCGTACCACTTCAAAATAGCTTTTACTCTCAACAGCTGCAGTGCTTCTCATCAAGAAAAAATGTTTGTTTTATTAATTTGAAACCAATTTATCTTCAAAAGAGTCCTGCACTGTAAGAAATCTACAAAGAGAAGAATATGAGGAATTAGTGTTTTTGTTTTCTAATAAACTTGGGGTTTTTTTTGTCGAAGAGAAAAACATTTCCTTAGTCTTCGAATTGAATTCATGCTTGGAGATGTTTAAGGAGTTGTTTGGAAATATCGCTATTTCTCATGTTTTTGAATTTTCTACCTGCAGAAACTCGGCCCATCAAAGGGTGTTAAGCCTTGGCTATGGGGCCGTGGGTTACCGGGGAAGAATGCTGAGCGAGTATGGAAGTCGAGATCGCAGGTCGGTATATCGGTAAATATATACGCATCTCATCTACTACTCTCAGTGTCATGTCATTCCATATTCTGAGATTAAACCATATAAAAGTCTGGTAACCCATACCACGGAGATGGGTACGTCATGGCGCAACCAGGCAAGGCGACCAGTCTCGACTGGTTGCCCTGCTGATGAGTTGCATACAACGAGAGAGACGGAGTACCAGTTACAGATAAGACCTTCCAGTTCTTGGATGTTGGTGGCGTTGTGTGCTGATTGCCTCACCCCATTCATTTCACCTTTTCACCCCATTTCATTTCACGTCATTTATTTTCAGCAAATTTAAGTTGCAAGATTGATTTCTGCTTATCCCTGCAGCGGAGGAGAAACATTAGTCACTTAGAAGTTTTCATTTTTTAGTGTAGTACTTGTTTTTCTATTTATTTATGTATTTATTTGGTGTTAATTTTGGCTGGGGGTGGGGGATAGAATTTGAATGTTTTCCGATCACAAGGATTGTGGAAAATCGGCGGTGTTGTGTTCCCCCTCTCCCCTCCACACACACACACACACAGCTCTGGGTTGCAGTCACTCTGTGGACATTCCTTTGTTCTGTACATTTGAGGAAAATCCTATTCTTCAACACTGTAAAAAAAACACTGTGTGGACATGTGTAAGTCCACACAGTGTTTCAAGTCCATACATTATGTGGACCTCTTTTGTTCTCAGGTCCACACTGCGTATGTTGCGTTAAAACACACGCACACAACCTTATGGACCGGGGCTGTGGGGTGCTGCTATTGTTGTACTATTCACTTTTCTAAGGAATTCCTCTGTGGGGTCCAAGTTGAACGAAGAAAAACTTTGTGGGGTCCATTGTTCCATTGTGGAGAAGACCCCACAAGGGCCCCAAGTGCAATCCGGGGACCTCCTATTGTCCCTCTTTTGTTTGTCAATCTTTTTGGCAACTTGGTTTTCTACATACTTTCTAACTGGGGACCTTCACCCAGCCAGGGACCCTATTGTCCTCTTTTGTTATAAGGTCCTTGGTTTGAACATGTATACCTACCCAGGGATCTGCTTTGTGTGGTACCTCCATAACCGAAAAAACTCCCCTGTGGGGTAAGCCTTGAACAAAGAAACCCATTGTGGGTAGCATTGTTCTATTGTTTGAAGCAACCCGTCACAAGTGCTGGGCACAAGAATACGCACACCGCAACTTTGCATGGGTTGACACCATTAATAACTTACAAAATGTTAACAGTTTTGTTGATTTAATATTTCTCTTTAAATGGAAATTTAACGGTGGTAATCACATATATAATCAGCGGTTGAAATTTGGTTTTTCAAATGTACAAATTTTATTATGAGTGTGCATGTATAGACCCCTTGTGGGGCTTGAATTTGGGGAAAAAAACCACAAGACTGCAGGGCTTGTAGCTCAAAACTCTTACTGGACCAGGAAATTTGTTACAAGACCGGAATCAAATCGAGAAGAACACTATCTACACAGTTTCACATTTGAGCTGTTTTTTGGGACAAGAGGAAATTTATCTCATTTTTCCTATGGGTAATACTTCATTACTCAACAGAATTGAAAGAAATTTGTATTTATCAGTTTAAATTAAAAGAAAATACAGAGGTATTATTGAAAAAAGACAAGACCGCCGGACTTGTACGGTCCTAAGTTTACTGGCCCGGTGCTAAAATCACTGGCCTCGGGCCTGCGGTCCAGTATAAAATTTGAGCCCTGCCTTGCTATGAAGCCACAAGCTAAACAGCGCCCTCACTGCCGTCCAAGAAAAGACTTCTCATTGGCTGAGAGTTCAGTGAGGTGGGTTTACTCATTCGCGTTTCCGTTGATTGACCTGAGCGATGGTGGTTTATACAAGGGGTCAAGCGAGGGGTCTATTTTCATGAGTGAAGAGAATGCTTGCACTGCCCTTCTTGACTGAAAAAAAAACTTTTCCTTGCATAATGCCCTTTCCTATATACACTCCTCTTGCTTTGCACCTTGTGTCTAACAGTTACTTTCTGTGATATGTCAGTTTGGAAGTGCATTGACTGGAGCTGCAGTGCAATGCATTTGCCTGAAAGAGAAGAGCAAAATGGCCGCATTCAAGATTTTTTTGTAGAGTGCATTTTTCTGCATGGTGTGTGTGGTGTGCCTTTAATACCAATTTCATTAAGCTGCTTCAAAAGACAAGAATGAGCAGGAACCACTCACAGATGGTATAAGTGAATTGGGCCCAATTTCATATAACCTGTAAGCACACAAACTTGCTAAGCACAGGAAAATCTTGCCTAGCAGAAACAGGTAACCAGCCAACATTCCATAAAGTTTACATTGTTGCCACTGATACCCCGCTCATTTCTTGCTAAGTAAAGAAATGTGCTAAGCAGAATAGTCTGCTTTTAAAACAGCTTTATGAAATTGGGCCATGGTATTTTGGTTGGTAACCTTAATTTTGGTATATGCATAGTTTGGGTGTGCTTGGCTACCTCTTGGGCTCGAGCAGGTGTATGAATTCGGGACCTTGTTTTATAGTTAAATTGCACGTTACATTTTTATTTTACCACTATGTATAAATGCACAACATGAGCACATTTGATATTGTCATATTTTGTACAAAATTATCACATCCATGCTAGATGGTATCTTGCCATCGAGCTATAATATCGTTGACTAGAGCGCTAAAATTCCCTTTAGCTTAGAGCCGCTTGGGCGCATCCATGTTTGTGTACAAACCTAGACATGTAAAAGCAAGACATTTTTGTACACCTTTTTGCATATAAGCTGCTTATATTCTCTCTGGAATCTTATACTTAAACTTATACTTGATTATGCGCGTACTGGGCACGTTAACGCAAACCCTATTTATAACAGGTGCATCAGTTTCAACACGAGCCTAAATTACGGAGGAAAAAAATTTGTTTTCTTCAGTCAAGCGCAAGCGTCAAACAAGTCTGCCCCCAGTTGGTTGGAAAAAAATGTTTGCATAGGAAGTTAGCCCTCTAGTCACTATTTATGGCTCCATGTGTCTTGCAAACTTTTCGCACTGCATGCCGTTGGTCTTGCTTGTAAAGCCAGGCAAAATGCAACCTTTCTGCAGCTTAAAAAAAACTAACCTGATTGCAAAGAGTTTGTGTTTTCCTAAAGAAAACGTTTTCATCAAACTGCAGTTGATCTTTTCCCTTGCATGATGAAAAAAACAAAACGAGTTAAACCTGCATAGTGACGCATTGTATGATTCTCGTGTCTTGTGCTTGAGTCTTGTAGTGTACAACATTTAGGTTTCCTCATTCTGCAAAACTTGATAAAGGCTGTTTTACAACTTAGTGGTTGTAGCTGCGGCTAAGGCTCTAGAGCATAGAAAATTCTCTGACTTGAAAGTAGAGGCTCTGAAAACGTCTCCTCTCTGAAAGTCGCAAGAAACTCTCCCTCAATGTAGAAATAATGAATTGTCTCATGTGGTCAAAGACGATGGCTTGATTGAAGGAGAAAACCAGTTTTCAAGTTGAGTCGTGTTAGTTATGGCTTTGGCTGGTTGGTTGGCCGACTATGTTGAAGTGATCTAGCCGTAGCCACTACCAAATTCATCAGTTTTGAAACGGCCTTGCATCTTGGTTGCGATTTGTGATTTCTAAAGCTTGCACGGTTCCTGTATTTGTACATAGGTTGAGGGCGCTGCGGGGGTCACTCAGAGGTCACAAGCCAATGGAATCTATCAAGGAGAATGGCGACACAATCACCAACAGGAATGTCTCCTTCAACATCAAGGTCATTCAAGAGCGAAAGCAGCAGGCTGTCCAGAAGAGGTAAGAAGCAGGCGTGCGATTTCTCTGGAATTTGCCCAGTTTCAGGATTTTCTCACAACCTCCCTGAGCCTTCCAATCTTCTTGAAAACGTCCACTGAAGGGAGAAAGGAGTAGCCCACGTTGTATCCAAACTTATTGTTTTGTATTTCTTGTGATGCAAAGTCTGCAAACCTAGATTGAATTATCTGGGTGGAGATCACGACAATGGGGGGGGGACCCAAGCCCAAGGAATTTTCACATTCGCTACCGATCATTAGCTCAGAAAGGATTTTGATTTTTAATAATGTAACCTTTGCAGAACTGCCAAAGAGGAGGAGCTGAGGGAGAATCATCCCTATTTCGACACGCCCCTTTTCGCAGTGGGGCGGGAGAGCCGAGTTCGGAAAATCTGCAATGCCATCGTGTATGCGAGATACAACGCGTGAGTTTATATCTTCATTTTACATCCATGATTTGGGAACTGACATGATTTTTTTTTTGTGAGAGTAAACTTATTCCAGTCCAAAAACCAACCTGTGAAAACTTCATCCTACCTTATGGTAATTTGGGGTTCGAACGAGAAAAATTGATTAGAGCGGGATTTGAACCAATGGCCTGCGGGTTAACGTACCAGCGCTCTACAAGCTGAGCTATTCAGCCCTACGTTGGCAGTCTCCCTATTTTGTCAATATCTTTGTTCGGGGTTGCCAGTCAGAAGCCACACAACCGCTAACTGCCGTGAGGCAGCCAGAGGATCAAGTGGCTGCGGCTTCCCAGGGTGTAATTCAAGTCGGGCACATTCTAGGCACGAAAGAACGTTCCTGTGGGCACATGGCCACAATCTATTGGACCGCCAGAACGTTCCGCTGGATCGCATCGTTGTGCTGACAGACGGGACTAATCCTACATGAGTAAATGCATGCATTGGCATTTTGAACGTTCCGGCATTTCAACGGAACGTTCTGTCAGCACATCCTGGGATACTTGTCCAATCCACTTGGAAGGTTCCTATTATTCCCAACCTTTTGAGACATTAACCCTAACCATGCTAAATGCAACAATATGCACCAAATGGTAATAGTTGTTGTGATATGTTGCATTTGGCAGTCAACTCAGATGTCATTTTTTGACTGAATTTGTTGCATTCAGCAGTGAAGTGACTTCATATAGGTTTGGGTGCTTCTATTGTATCTGAACAACTTATAATGGGTATTTCAAAATATTTTTTATGGAAAAAGTATTGAGAAGTATGATGCAGTATTAGGTAAGATTCATAATTCAAATCATATTCAAAAGACTGTATAATAACAGTTAAACATTACACCTATGTGCATACTGTTGCATTTAGCAGGGCAAACACCATTGCTCAGTCCTTTCCCAAACAGCATGCCTGCACAATGCAACAATATCCCTTGTTGCATTTTGTTGCATTTGACATGGTTCTCATTTCAACTGTGTTGCATTCTGTTGTATTTGGCAGGCTTTGTAGAGAGACCCTAATGGGGGTTAGGGTTAAGTGGTGTTTGAAGCTTTGCAAGGTGTGGAAAATAAGATAAGAAAAAAACTATAGCTAGTAAACTTGCTGGTACAACCATGTGTAAAATCTCTTTTGGGAGGAGTGTTGGCTCTGAAAAGGGTCGGTATGGTCTCGACATTTTGAACAGTATACTCTGCTCGTCTTCTCCTGAAGACCTGAAGACCTGCTTCGCCTTCTCCTGCATTCTCCTGAAGACAAGTAGAGTATACTGTTCCAAACGTCGAGACCACGCCGGCTCTTTTCGGAGCCAACACTCCTCCCAGAAAAGATTTTACACTTGATTTACCCGCAAGTTTACTATTTGTACTTTTCTCATCTTATTTTGAGGCACTTCCTAAAATAAAAGCTCATTGTAGTCTGTAACTCCAAGGGTTACCAAAAGGTGGAAATGCCGTCGTTTTAACATGCCTCCTAAAATATGGCTCCTAGTTTCAGAATTAGTTGGTCATGAACAACTCACACCCCTGTTTCTCTCTCTCCTCGCAGGACTCTTACGGATGAATCTGGTATGGCCATCAAACGAAGATACCAAGGATTCTAGTAAGTTTAACAAAGGGGGCGACCTTAACTAGAGGCGTATTTGAGCTTCGGTTATTGGTTAATCGTTGTTTGGTTCAACCATGGTGATGGAGCTGTTCTGATCATACCATAGTCAAGTTTTCAGCACAGTTAAGCTTGGTTTCAAGATGGTAGATTCTGCAAACTAACCCCAAAATGTCAGTGGAATTCTTTCTAAAAAATGAAAAACCTTAAGCATAACCAATCCATTATTGTTAAGAAAACGATAAAGACTAAAGTTCCACTACACTTGAAAATAAAGTAGAGATGTGCCATCGTCATAGTCTGTGTCTGGTTGCCAACCCGTTTTTTGGCGATTTGCTCAGAAATAGTTTTTATTGTTTTGGTCAATGAGTTTGAGCATCAGGCACTTGTTTCTAGTCAGGGTCGCCAAAACATACCACAGCATGAATGCGACAAGGCTTACTCACTACACGGCCGCAACAAATTTATGCCGATCACTCTTTTAGTCGTGTACTCTTTTTTTTTCCAAATCAATTCAATATAGCATTTATTTCCATCCTGAACAGTACATATAACAGAATGCAAAAGACAATATTGTGGAGGCACGTTACTAATAAACCAAGGCTTGTTGTGGCATGCCTTTAGAAGAAAAGAAAAAAGAAGAAAAAGAAATACTTAATTAATTAATGAAATAATTAACTTTACATCAAAGATACAGTTTCTTCTCAACTACTTGATGGGTAGGCGATTTTTTTTTTCAAACCCATATCTGCCTGAATGGCCACAGTGATAAGTTCTACTACTACCTAAACCAATGCAGCACTTATTGCTGCGTTACAATACCTGCTGTGCCCTCGCTAAACGTGGATGGATTCGACATCCGTGTGAAAATAACCGCGACAGTTTTTTTGTTTGCTATTTTCTTACCTCGTAGACACTGTATTCAGCTGAAACTTTCCCAGGTGACTTCTGTAGTATCTTTTTTTGATAATTTAGCTTATAAATAAAGCCTTACGGTGATGACTGGTTGATGACTTTACTTTTTAACAGCGGCGTGTTGATCTGTCTCTCTCTCTCTCTCTCCTCAGTGATTTTCTAGCCATGGTGACGTACCTGACGTGGTTCTCCATCGTCTTCACCGTGGCTGCCTGCATCTCCATGATGTTTGAGGACGCCAGCTGTAGTGTCATGACCGAGACACCTCTGCAGGTGTCGGAGTATGTCTTCGTCATCTTCATGAGTCTTGAGATGGTCTTAAAGGTACTGTGCTGTATATACTTTTGATATTCGTCCTACTTTAATCTGATGTCCCTACAGACAAATCAGAAAAAAGTTATGATTAAATAGCCTGAAATGTCTATTAAAGCCTGCACCATGTGGTTGAGCCCTTTTACTCAATACAATATTTCCTACTTTTTACCAAGGACCAAATGCCTCAAAACTACAGTTTAACTGGCGACTTTTGGTGCATCCTTCTGTATAATTTGGTCTATAAATCAACATTTATGTTGAACCAAAAAAACCAATCCATGACCCTACTTTTAATATTCTGTTGAATGATATATCCTGTAGTGTGAAGACTTGATGCATTGAGGTGTGCTGTCTGTTGTAGGTTTTGGCAGATGGGCTGTTCTTCACACCCAAGGCTTTGATCCGGGACGTCGGCGGCGTCCTGGACGTCTTCATTTACTTTGTCAGCTTGGTGTTCATCTGCTGGTTGCCTCGTGAAATACCACCCGACTCTCTGGCTCACGTGAGTTTCTGCCATGGTTCTCCAATACAAATGATTCACAATACAGTGCTCCCTCTACAGTTTACTCCGGGAGAGGCCATCTTACCCCCCCCCGCTGTAAACACAGAAAAATTCAACCTTGCTGCTTTTCACACACCTCGCACGAATTTTTAATTCCTGCAGGCCTTTCCCCGTGATACACTACAAAAAATTGCAAACTGTAGAGGGTGCATTCTATTTCATATCACTCGCATTAAAAGACTGTCGTAAACAAACAAAATATACATGCAAAGGAGCTTTCTCAGTTCATATTACTGACAGACTCTGCAGAAATAGCAAACAATCTGAGACCAGAAAACAAACTAACCGATAAAAGGTATCACAAAATATCTGTCCAAAGCTTACACCTTTATTTTTTCCTGAAATGTTTTTGTTGAAAAATCTGATTTATCTCCCATCTTTGAATTTTTTTTTTTTTTCTGTCTTCAGATTTTTATGATTCTGCGCTGTTTCCGTCCCCTCCGCATCTTTACCCTGGTGCCCCACCTACGCAAGATGGTGTATGAAGTATTGCGCGGCATTAAAGAGATGATGCTGGTATCCATTCTCCTCTTTGCGCTCATGTTCATTTTTGCCAGTTACGGCGTTCAGATCTTCGCCAATAAGTTGGCCAAGTGTAATGATGGAAGCATCGAGGAAAAGGTGGGTGACGACCCGTAGATAGATAGAGAAATAAAATGATTTTTTTTTCCATAAATACCCTCTTTGCGCTCATGTCCAGTTTTGCCAGTTACGGCGTTCAGGTCTTCGCCAATAAGTTGGCCAAGTGTAATGATGGAAGCATCGAGCTAAAGGTGGGTGATGACCTGTAGATTAGAAAGAGAGATAAATATTTTAAAAAATCATAAATACATAAATACAAGGGACAGTGTACCCATTCTGATTGAACGAGAGTAGAACACCTGGCCATGTTTAAACTTGTGATATAAACACAGTTAGAAGTGATTAACTAAGAGAGGTGTGCTGTAACACCATATGAAAATCTCTTTTGAGTAGTGTTGGTTCTGAAACGAACTCAATGTTTCGATCAGTATGCTCTGATCGTCTTCTTTCTTCCCGAAGATGATCAGAGTACTGATCGAAACGTTGAGTCGTTAACCACCGGTTCTTTTCAGAACCAACACTACTTAGAAGTGATTAAACATGACCTGGCCTATTTGGGTCAAAAGAGGGCACTATAGGATGATTATGTGGAGTGCGCAAATTCCACTGCCCTATTTAAGTTTGAAACTTACGTGCGATGAGCTTGCGCAAGGAGCTACAATGTACTTAACACTCAACCCGTGCAGAGTCAAGGTGAGCGGAGGCTTAACTGGTAGATTTTTTCTCAACTTTTTCAGGTTTAAAAAAAAAGAAGGTTTTTCATGGGAAGGTGTTTATGAATGTGGTTTGTCTCAGTAAAAAAACTATCAAGAACCAGACCTCGCCGTGTTTAGACAACTAATTTAAAACCTCTGCACCTTTCCAGCATGATGGAGCTCTGCGTTTATTTTTTATTCTTACATGAATGTTTTCTTTCCGCTTTTTTAAATTATTTTTTTAATTGGTGGCGCCCACTCACAGGCCTGACCATGGCTTCTGATATTTCTAATATAGTTTGGACAAAGAAATATTGACTGGAGCGGGGATCAACATGCCGGCGCTCTACCAACTGAGCTATCTAGCCCTAATGTTGGCGGTCTCCCTGCTTCATCAATATCTTTGTTCGAGGGTGCCAGTCAAAAGCCGTACAACCCCTAACTGCTGTGTAGTGATATTTCTGTGACACAAACAATTCCTTTCCAGATTATTTTGTTATCCTGAAATTTTCCACAAACTTTTTTTCTTTCTTTTTTTTTTGCTCTCTTTCTACTTGATGATGGTTTTGTAGCATCTGTGTGTTGGTCACTTCATCCAGAATGTCAGTGTGGTCAAGTTCCGGACCACTCCAAGCAATGAGATTCAGCCTGGTTTCATGGTACCCAGAGTTTGGTAAATGTCATTCTTTGTCGTATGAGATTTTTACAGGGTAACTCAATGTTTCTGTTCGATGGCGCTCTCCATCATTGACCTCACATGTGTTTTCAGCGATTCATTTAAAACACATTTATTGGAAGTTAAAAAAAAAAATTAAAGTTGATATTCTTTGCACTTTGATAGACAACTATGTCAAAGTCATTTAATATGTTTTATTTTATTATTTTATGAGAGCCATTTAGTCAAAAGGTTTGCACAACATCGGTAAGAATGAAAATATTAATATTCACAGATTTGCACATAATTTGGGTGACTTAAAGATTGTCGTGGTGACAAAATTTCCCTTCAAATAGTTTTGACAGAATAGCTACAATTTTTGTAGAGTTGAGTAAAACAATTAGCTTTGATCCTGCGAGTTGACAATCCAATGTTTGATAAACAGTGAAAAACGATGATGAGGTTTTGTTCACAATTTTCTTACAACCCCGATGACAGATTGGGCTCACACTTTCACAGGTTTTGCTATTTCGTGTACTTGTTGGTTCTTGAAATGAAATGAAATGAAATGAAACTCTTTGTGTCTCTTTGTCTTTCCACCAGGGCCAACCCACGTAACTTTGACTTTGACAACCTGGCCAATGCCTTACTAGCTTTGTTTGAAGTTCTCTCTCTGGAGGGCTGGCTGGAAGTCCGAGATATCGTCCTAAAACAGGTTCATCCGGTAAGAACAAAATTCAAACTGACCAACAAATATTCTACTATGAACAGCACATGCATCACCTAGTAGTACACAATGATACTGCCACAGGCCTCGAAATAACCCACGGCGCCCACAGCAATTGCTGTGGTGCCCTTTGCAAAGTTCCAGTACTTACATTTTCCTTATAGAGTGCCCCTTACCAGAGGAAAAATTGCCATGCCCCTTCAAGAGCGAAGTTCAAGGTCTCCTGCCACCTAAAATGGTACAACCAAGATATAACATGGGTTTGAGACAACATTTGGTGAACTGGATCAATTGACAAAGATTTGTCTCTTTTCTTCGCTACAGTCGCATGGTGTGTATATCCACATCTTTGTTTTCATCGGCTGTATGATCGGACTGACCCTGTTTGTGGGCGTGGTCATCACAAACTACTTTGAGAGTAAGGTAAGAGAATCAGTCAACCGAACCCCCCATATTCTCCTCATTCAACTCTGTGGCCCGATTTCATAAAGCTTGTAAGCAGAAAATGGCTCTTTTCCGCTAAGCAAACATTAGCAGGGAAACACTTGTAAACAGCATACACTACGTATCATTTTGGCTGATGGCCTTGGTCCAATTTCATAAATTGTTCAGCAGAAAATTCCGCTTGGCAAATTTCTTTACTTAGCAAGACATGAAGAGACCAGTGGCAACAATGTAAACTTTTATGGAATGTTGGCTGGTAACCTGTTTCTGCTAAGCAAGATTTGTCTGTGCTTAGCAAGTTTCTGTGCTTACACAGGCTTTATGAAATTGGGCCCCGTTGTTTCTGCTTAGCAATAATTTTTGTTCTAAGAAATTTTTTCCTGCTAAAAGCTTTACAAAATTTGGGGCCCTAATTGCCAGAGTCATAAAGTCACAAAAAAATTATTGCTCAGCAAACACTTAGCATAGGCCCTGTCTGAATTGGCGGTCACTGCTATTGCTAAGGGTAGCTGTTGCCTCGATGCACACTAATATGGTGTTCCATCCTCGGCCACAAATAGGCATTTTTGGCAGTCACTGGTGCCTGTTGAGAGACAGTTTAACACATTGACTGACGGTCATAGATTCGTAGGGCGTTCCCATTTGCCAAGTGTGGTGCGCATGCGCGCATACCAGCAGCAAAAAAAAATATTTTGAACATACAAATTCTAAGGATGTATGTCCCCACCACTGCCAGAAGCGTATTTTGTGCGTTCTCAGTGATGCCAGTGTATTCAATTAACAATACAATAACCTTTCATTCTCTACGAGTACACTCATAGTGGCAGAGTCTGTTACACCTGTTACTACGAATATACTCAAAGGCGGCAGTCAACGTGTTAAGGTGCTTTGCAAATGAGCCATTTGTGAGGTACATCTAAAAAAA
>CM021543.1:9543671-9557093 GCA_010994315.2 Pisaster ochraceus | reverse complement strand
GGGGGGGGGGGGACACAGAATCTCCTGCCACACCGGCATGGTGTTGTCACACAAGTTAGTTTGGGTACATCCAACTAAATATAACCCCAGTAGCAACCAGGGCTGAATTGTTTTAATGCTAATAATTTTTTTTAAAATAAAAAAATAAAAAAACATTCAAAAAAGAACAAACAATCGGAAGTCTCCCATTCATAGAAATAGCAGTAAAAACTTGCAGTGACACCAAACCTTGCTTTGTTCCTGTCAAACACCTGGCGTTTGTCCTCTCGAGTGCTTCCCTAACAATTAAAAACACAAAACACCCATTTACGATCGAGTGCTAATTAATTGAGAGGGAGACTTTGCCTCTACTTTTTAGGGTGAAAATAGGATCAACATTTTCAGCACCTCACTTGCAACCCCCCCCCCCCCCCCCCCCGCGGTAGGCTACACGCCTATCAATCCTTTATTTTATTTTTTTTACCCACCCCACCCCCTCCCGCCCGCAGTACACTGGGGTGTTAACATTGACACCATTGACATAACATACCAAAAAGAATCCAAATTTACAGCATATAGGGTGTTAAAATAACACTAATTTCTGCCAAACAATTACATTGGTGTTCGTTTAACACCCTATGATGTTAATTTTGATTCTTTGGTCTGTATCTACAATGTGACAACACCCATGCAGGCCGTCAATTTTAACACCTCAGTTTATATGCAGTGCTGGCTAAACCCAAGTTTAAAGTCAACAACTCTACGGTAAAATGTTACGTTGGGCCTTATTCTAAAAATCCTCAAAAGCAATTAGCCTAAAAGCATTGATTTACGGGATATCAAATTATGAGTTTGCTCAGTTTGGTGTAGCAGGGCGCCACCTCATGATTAATCCAGCCCAATTAGTTTGCACTAGTGCCGCTGTCACGGTGGCTTTTGACTTTACTTAATAATCAGATGTAAGCTAGTACCTGACATGTGTGCACTATATCAGTGGGTATAAAGTCTCTTATGATAGAAAACCGAAAAATGTGGACTCCGAAATTATCGATCCTTTTGTCTTTGGTGTTCTTTGCGGAAGCTGAGCTAACCCTCCGTGAGCTGTCGACGGTTTACCTACCGTACGGGTATTCGCCTAGCGGGGACGGACTATTCGCCCGAGGAGCTGGGTCCTCGGAACAGAGCGTGTACGACGCAGCTAATGCGATGGTATACACTGTCGGTGAGATTGCTGTTATCTTTCACTTTGTTTTCTTTGGTGGTGATTTCATGCTTGTTGTTTATTTTCCGGGTGCAAAAAGTATAAAGTACATTGTACGATGATCACCATAATCTCCACCATATCTGACTTTTTTTTCTTTTTCTTTGTGTCAGTGTTATATTCCTTCCTCCCTGTATAAAGTAAGTTCTTTCGAGCCAGTAAAAGGTATTAATCGTACAGGTGCTGTAGATTTTAAATCCTACAGTCGAATTCTGTTTTTAATGAATCGTGACCTTGATGGTATTTTTTTAAATTATTGACACGTTGATACAGAGGGTTCACTATTGGTCGTTTTTATTTACTAAGCAAACTATGCAATTTGAATTTGCCAAAACATGCTGCAAAAACAAGCTTGGTGGTCCCTACCACTTCTTCCATTGGGGACACACCGGCTTCGTTGGGCTACTTTTGGCTACAAAATAGACCCAAACATGTCTCCAAAGGTCTTGGAGTAGAGTAAAATGGCCCCTAAGAGAATCCATTAAATTTGATCGTTTTTTGAGATTTTGTAAAAAAAAAAAATTATAAAGTGATTTATCCGGTTTAATCAGTTTTGTTTAATCACTGATGATCTTTGGAGTTAGTTTTAGTTCCAGTTTTTACTACAAGTTGATAACTGCACTAAATTCAACTCTGTTTTTTATAACAAATACTCTTGATTATTTCACATAAGAGTGTATGTGCTCAGATTATGGATACAATTTTTTATTATTTAGGGAAAAAATCGAACGTATGATTTTAAATCAGAGAGCCCGTGTAATTCCTTTAATGAAAGTACACGCGAACCCACTGTTCCTTCCTTGACTAAGTTTCAGGTCACCTTTACTACGGCCATGCCAAGACAACAAAGGAGGCAAAGTTAAAACCAATAAACTTTTACAATACTATTAAAACTGTACGTTCTGAGGGCCCGTCGGAGTGCATTCAGGCAGCGAAACCTTGTCCTGGTTATACTTCAGTCCCATTTCCGAACGTATACATAACATGTTGTTTATATTATTTCCATTGAGTTCTTTCGTAAATTGTGTCCAAGAGTTTTTTTTTTTTTTTAACCTGCAGTATGGAATTCAGGTGTTCACCTCAATTTAAATAGTTTTGGGGGTAAATCTCTACATTGCTCTATGTACAAAGGAAAACGACCTATTCACCCCAAACTGCGTCGTTGGGTGTGCGCCTATTGACATAAAATTAAAATGAGCCCTTTCAATTCACATGAAAAGCTTTATTTGGTCCGGTTCATTCGTCCAAATAACACCAACAACTAGAATCAGCTATTATGCCAGTTATAACCAAAGAGGTAGACTCAATCTGTTTCCAGGGTCATTTTTTTCCTTTGGTCAGTTTTTAGGCAGTTTGAAAACCCTCACGTATGGCAATGTGAAAAATTGTATGCATTTTATTAAGAAATAAGTTATATTGCCCCCTCAAAATCATTTCGTGCTCACGAAAACATTTTGAAAGAAAGTGGGATTTTATCAAGCTTGCGACATTAAACGCCATTGTTTCTTTTTACTGGTATCTACGTATGTGCCAGTTCGTGGCGGCGGTGACGATTTGATAGTTTCA
The DNA here is from genome assembly GCA_010994315.2 of Pisaster ochraceus. NCBI lineage: Eukaryota > Metazoa > Echinodermata > Asteroidea > Forcipulatida > Asteriidae > Pisaster > Pisaster ochraceus. Next base: position 9,554,287 of record CM021543.1, on the reverse strand, counting down.
CAATTACTTTGACAACGTCTTGAAAGCAGGCCCGTAATCAGGAGTTATTTTTAATTTAGAGGGGGTGGCGAATATGAATGAAATGTATATCGGCGCGTTAGTGCCACCTGTTGCACACCGGGGGGGGTGGGGCTAAGGTTGGAATTCCCCCTTAGAAAGTTTGAATTTCTTATGAAAGTGAAGGCCCAATTCAATCCCTTTGGTTCACCATTTTTGAGCTATGTTATCGGTTATTATATCTGAAAAACAACTCAATTACAGCTTTGAGTCGATATTATTTCTGCATATTAAATGCCACCACTGCGTCCTCTAGTGACATCTTTGTACATTATTTTATGTTATAAATGTCTTTTTTTATTTTTTTATTAACTTGTTTTAATTGGTGTGGTGGCGTCCGCCCTCCCCCTTTCGTTACGGGCCTGGCTTGAAAGTAAAAATTCATGCTTTATTGCATGACTGCTTGCAATGGTCTATTGTCTGGGGATGACAACACACTTTTATTCCTTTGAATAATTTTTTTTAATTTTTTTTATTATCTCATCTTTCAACCCTAGAATTCTTCTCGTTTAGCCAAGGGTCGAATCGCGAGGCCATTGAAAATATTTTGCATTTCCAAGCTTGCGGTAAACATGCAGTTTTGTTGGTCGTGAAGCTGTTGAAACAGCTAATTCTATTTTCTTTTCAAATAAAGTCAGGAGTGAATTTGTTTGCTCGTTACATCAAAACCCTTTGAAAAATGGCGCCTGCGTTGATCTATGCAAAGCATTTTTTTAAGTAATGGCCATCGAAAGTTAAGTTTTAGTTTCTCATCTGTAGGATTTACAAATCGTTTTTCGACATGTTTTTCGAAAGAAATTTGGGTCCCTATTTTCTATAACTGTATTACATAATTAGGCCTATTATGCAAGACTGGATGAACAATCTCTACCTTCACAGAAGCACATTTATTCCTGGGTGATAAAATAATAACTAGTTCGCATAATAGTGCATTTCACAATAACGCATCAATTTGCTTTACATCAGTGCCCTGGTCATCGGGCCAATAACATTCCCTTAATATTTCTCAGCTCCCTGGGGAGCATACAGCCCATGTCTGACCACCATATTGACCAACAATATCCATGCGTACTACGTGTGAGTTTAAAGTTTATAATAGATATCTTCGATCATGGAGTCTGGAGCAGTTTTTGTCACTTCCTTCTTTGGAGGATTTGAATCTTGTAGGGGATTTTTTTTTGTACAACAAACCCATAAGTACTTACTCGGCCAGATAATGTCCAAATGTTAGAAAAGCGTTGTTGGGTTCATTAACTCGGACTTTCGATGTGTATTGCCAAAATTGGTTAACAAGAAATCTGAAGCACGCAGACTGAAAAGTTGTAATACGATTTAAATATAATAGCTTTTAAACTAAAATTGTAATAATCAATCAGAAAATAACTGCGCTTGGCTCAATCTGTTTTAAAGGCTCACAACATTTTTGGTCTGCTTGTGGCAGTTTGCAAACTTTCAAACAGTTTTCTATCCTCAAAATTTCGCATTTTTATTGAGGGTATTGGTGTTTTTTTAGGTAGAGCCTGTTTTGGTGTTTCTTGTCTTCAACACCGTAACAATATTTCCGCTCAACAGCTTCGAACACACTTTGATCTACTGCTCCTTAAGGAGCCCCCAAAGGAACACATGACGACAACAAAAATAACGAAAGCATGAATAATTATAGTTTTTTGTTTCATGCACTCGAAATAAGGGATTTTGTGCACACGAAATAATTGTGTGTGCTCAAAATTACTTCGACGACTCAAAAAAACTAATTTTGTGCCGTCTTTTTCTTCATAAGGTGATCATTTCCTCCACGTCACGGATTACTCTAATGTCACGCAGCCAGTTGTCGTTTACCACGAGTCACTTTCCGCAGTAGGCAATGACGTAGAGTTGTGCGGTAATATGGTGGGCGTGACTTTGGACGGACATCCGGGCACTGTTGGATTGTACAGGCTGTATGATGCACAAAGTGGTCAGCTGGAACTACTGAAAACGATAACAGGTAGGTACGGAAGCCCATTCGCAAACCGTCACAACGACTTTCCAAATCACAACTTCGCAACCAATTCCCACACAGGCTGTCTCCAATTATTATGCACTGCTCTGGTACTAACAACGGTTCATATTATTTATACCGTATACCTACGGAGCTCTGGAAGTGCCATCTGACATGTTTAGATCCTGCCTGTGATATTTTACTTCAGGATGATGACATCAAGAACGTATACGGCGACATCTTGAGATGATTTATCTGAGGATGACGACACCCTGAAAGTTGGACGTTGTCTTTCCAGGTAATTTATCTTGGGTTCTCGACATTTTCAGAATGTTATCATCCCCAGATGAATGATATTTATCTCGGGAAGTCGACATCCTACTTTCGTGATGTCGAAATCCTCAGATAAATCATGTCAGGATGTCGACATCCTACGTTTCTGACGTCATCACCCTGCAGTAAATTATCTCAGAACCTCAAAATGTCGGATGGCACTCCATAGATGGAAGTGCCACAAACGTTAAATGACGATATTCTGGGATGATGACATCCTAAAGTAAGATGTCGTCTTCGCGATACATTTTATCTTAGAATGTCGACATCATAAAAGTGATGTCGACATTTTACTTTCACGATGTCGACACCACGAGATACATTAGCCCGGCTTTGAAGTCATCCTGAGCGTCGGATGTCGACTTCTCGAGCCGTTGAAAACATCCTGGAAATGTCGAGGACCCAAGATAAATTATATTGGGAAGACAACACCATACTTTCAGGATGTCGCCATCCAGAGAAAAACAATTATCTGGTCGACGAAATTCTACTTTCAAGATGTAATCATTCCGAAATAAATCATTTCAAGGTGTCGTCATCTTACGTTTATGATGTCATCATCCTGCAGTAAATTATCTTAGGATCTCAACAAGTTGGATGGCACCTCCAGAACTCCATAATTATCCAGAGCCGGGTTCAGAATACAATATTGATATGAATAATGCCTCTTTCAGTCGGTGATCGGCCAGACATGCTACAATTCACCCGTGACTGTGGTACGATCGTGGTTGCCAACGAAGGAGAGCCGTACGAAGTATCGGGCTACATCGTTGACCCTGAGGGGTCGGTCTCGCTCATCCACGTTGATTTACCAGGTGTAACCTCAAATATCACCAACTTAGACTTCATGTCATTCAACTCCAGGTATGAAAACAAAATAATGTTTCATTTGCCGTATTTGACAAGTCAGAACAACAGTCGCTTGAGGACTTTCAATTTTTAGCGACAATTCATCTAACACGGAGACTTTTGTTGAACATGTCAACATTCCTTGCAATTTTTTTTTCCAAGGACGGTTGATGTCCGCAGCTATTCCATTATGAATTAGAAAACTACAGTTTACATGATATCATGTCATTTGGTTGGCCTCATTATACACATACCCTTCAACGAAAAGACCGAACTGCTAGACAACAACAAGCGGGGTCAACACTCCATGGTGACTAAGGCGACAATGATGGGGTAAGAGTCAGGAATGCGACGGTAAACAGTAAGTTAGAACAAACAAACATTGACTTTGTTGAGACCAAAAAAGAAGAAGGTTTGCCTGCAATGTTTTCACGAGGTGAACTTTATTGCAAATATTTATCCGCTTGCAGGGCGGATGACTACGTTCTTCGGGGAGTGAGGTGGCCGTATAAAGGAGAGTTGGGTGAGAGTCCAAACACTCTATCGCAGTCTCTGGAACCGGAGTTTGTCGCATTAAATTATGACGACACTGTGGCCTACATAAGCCTGCAGGTGAGTCCTAACGTGACCAAGTATAAAACAAAAAAACTGTGTTTTTATCAAGTGCGAAAGTGCACAATATTCAAGTGCGCAATCAAGCTTGCTTTCCACAATACATAACTAAAAGCAGAACAGGAATACCAGCCAAGATGTAAAATACCATTATATAACATAATTGCAATGTGGCTAGTTCTCCTTACTCTGACTTTTGAGTACTGTTCAGAGCAGCGTAAATTAAAATTGGGGCGCCAAAAGAAAAAAGACAACCGATGGCGTGTGAAAGTTTGTTTTTCAACTGTTTTCCCTGTGCGACTGGGTTTAATGCGGCAGGAATAACTCCACTCTTGCTGTCGTTCCAGACTTTTATTGTACTGTATTAAAGACGGAGAAAATATATGTCGTCAGTGTTTCAATGTCAGAGTTTGAGGGTGAACCTCCGACGTCTGCAGCCGATGAGGGCGCGCTAACCCGGTTTATTTGAATAGTAGGTGAATCATGTGAATACATTATAAAGAACCGGGATGCGTTTTCTTCTACCTGTTACACCTGTAGGAGAACAATGCAATTGCCGTAATCGACCTGGTCTCCGAGACGATTGTTGATATCTATCCCCTTGGTTTCAAATCCTGGCGTAATATCCCGCTGGATCCTAGCGATAAGGATGGAGGTGGGTTTTTATGTTATTTACTCACTCATTTGAAGATCCCTGCTCAAATGTTCTTTTGACAAACTACGTAAAATCAATCAATCAAACAATCAATTAACCAAAAAAACAGTCAGTCAATCAACTAATCCATCAACCGTGATGAGTAACATGATGCGTAATGGATCCTTGCGAAAAGGATGAATATATGTTTGTTTTGTTTTTACCTATACTCCTTGGACGATTCACGACAGTATACAGCATCAATAATTGCATAAGGCGGAAACTGTTGTGATACTGTGCGTTGTCTTTTCAGGGCCACCATAGATTTTATTTTACAGCGTTATGTGTATGTGGTCTCGGGTGCCCTTTCCCAACACTCGATATTTCTTACAATGTCTCTCCGCCTAGGCATCAACTTCGCTGCATACGATATCTACAGCACCTACCAGCCAGACTCTATCAAGTACATGAGAGTGGATGGTGTTGATTACATTGTGACAGCCAACGAAGGGGATCATATGTCACTTTCAGCCGGTGGTAACTCATGGAAAGAAGCACAGCGTGGAGAAGACTTCGTTGACGGTAGGAATTCCAAGATACCACTTCTTCAAAAAGTTTTTTTTTCACACTGTTGTTACCCGTATAGGCCCATCTACTAAAAGCTTAGTTCCTACACCACGAAAAGTGTCAAATCTTACTCTCTTACTGAATGTTTCTGTTATTTTATCCAAAAGGAAAGGTGTACATTCTTCCAATATAATGTATATACATGTATAAAATAAGTAGGGCAGATGGCCTTATGATACATTTCTGCTTATAAGTTGTACTTAAAAATTTACAGAGACATGATTTATACCCACTCATAAACGCAATATTATCTTTGAAATCACAAAAGAACAAGGCCGTTAGCGCAACCGCAGCCGGATTTTAAAGTGAGCCATAAAAAAGCAGTATAATGACATGTAATAATAACACAGACTTTTACAAAGTAGGCCTAATAATACAGAGTGCCACCCAATAGCTTATTTTTACTCGTGAATTACTGTTATTTTCTATGCTTATAGAAAATCAGCTTTCAAGCTCCGTGCCAGATGCAGTCAGAGCTGCCCTTGCCGATGATAACAAGCTTGGTAAGGAACACTGACAACATGCTCAATAGTTATTTCAATTTTTTATGTAAGCCAATGTGTTGTTTAATTGCAAATCAACCATTCACACTATTTATGCTTACACTCTGCTAAAACGCACATTATTATTCACTTGTTCGACAGGACGGTTGCAATTTAGCACTGTCGACGGTCGGAGCACGCAGAATACCAGCAAGTTTGATCGACTCTATTTCTATGGCGCCAGAAGCGTTAGTGTGTTCAGGGCCGACAACCTTTCGCTGGTTTACGACACAGGAGATGAGATCGAGCGCAAGCACGCCATCTTCTATCCGAACATTTTCAACGCCGACTACGACAGTGACGAGCCCGACACGGAAACGGTAGAAGACAGGTTCGACAAACGCTCAGATTCAAAGGTCGGTTTTTAAGTACCGAATTTGTCAATAACTTATCCAGAAACACGTGAATCATTGCTAAATGAAAATTCTTCGATTATTATAATCAATCATACAGAGATATCATTTCCGTCTGAACACTATCATCATTTGAAGACCCCCAAATCAGTGCAGTTTATTTTAAACCCGCAACCGAAATAAGCTCAATACAAAATGTGTACAAAACCCCGAAAAGAGCAACCGCTTTTCGTGTTTTCACTTAAAACATTAAAACGGCATGACCTAATTTTGTGGAATTTTCACCGGTTGGTTGTTTGGCGTTTTAATTTATGCTAGAGGTTGTGAATGAAATACTTCTGTATAAATTATCTGTTAAATATTGTTTAAATGGTACGCTCGAAATTATCTGATATTAATGTATACATTAATGCTGTAACTATCTTTTTGCTGCTTTTCAGGGCCCCGAGACCGAGTCAGTTGAGATTGCAGAAATAAACGGCCAACGTGTGATGTTCGTTGGGAACGAACGCACGAGTACCATCATAGTGTATACATTCGAAGACAGCTCAACTACTCCGAACTTTGAGTCTATCTACCGTTCCGGAGGAACAAGTGACACCTACACGGAACTTTACAATGAAAGAAACTTCGGTGATGTGGACCCTGAAGACCTACGGTAGGCTAAAAAGAATTATCTATGTCATGGTCCGTGGGTGGAGCCCAATTTTATGACACTGCTTACCACAGAGTTCTGCCCTGCATAAAGCTCGTGGTCGCATCGGCAATTAGTGCCGAATTCTGCGGTAAGAAGCGCCGCGAAATAATCCCGTCATATAGGACCCGAAGTTTAAAATACCACTGCACAACATGCAACAGTTTATACAACTTGAGATGCGTGAAAAATGGAGATCTGTGACCTTCTGCACGAAGACTTGTTAGTCAACAAATGTTTAATTATTAATTGTTTGCTCCACAAACCCTTAAAATCTATTTAGTCGCTGTGTTTATTTCAAAAGAATGTTCCCTTCCATCGATAGGTTTATCAAAGCGTCGGATACTCCATCCGGTAAACCGCTTCTACTCGTCACTAGTGCTGAAAGTGGGACAGTGAGTATGTACGAAGTCTTCGACAGTGATGATCAAGAAACAACTACGTGTACCAGCACCACTGACGACTACACGGGTAGGTTTGTTACAAAACTTCATGTCCGACAAGGACCAATTTTGTCCGACAATCGATGTGGATAAATGCTTTCCCAACCTATTGTGCCCAAATTATGTCAGAGTCATTACGTCGAAAGAAAATGTGTCCGACCCCGTGTCCGACAAGCTGCAATGTTCGACTCAAAGTGCTTGTCGGACACACTATTGGCCCCAATGTCTCTTCAGCACAGCATGGAACTTTACCTCCTATACACTGGCTCTTCCCAGCAGTATATCATGCTTCAGCAGTCCAGTATTCTCTTGAAGACCAGCGTTCGAAACGTCGACAACCAACATTTTCTCAGAACCCAAGATTTCTTCCAAGAGAAGAATGACTCATTGATATGAATATCACCCACAAAAGAGATCTTAACAGAGGGTAACATAAAGGTGTACAAAACTGTACACTGCAACTGCCATTGGTCACATTCCCTGTATCCTTCGAGGATTGTCATTGGTACACATAGTCAAGGGACCAGACTATATCCTCCTTGCCTCATTGGGTTACATGAGTAGATTAAATCATAGAATTGGAAGACCAAATCAATCTTATGGAATCAATAGATCAATGCTATCAACCCCTGACCATGCACCATATTGGTAGCCGACTTCCAACACTTTCACCTGGTGGTATCACAATCCTTCATCAGGTTGGGGACCCGGCCTTCAGCATACTGGCTGACTCGCTTTATTATAAGAGATTGACAAAGCATGCATGCGACATCATCGTCATCGTCGTTGTTATATTAATATGATATCAACCAAAGCCAATGGTCTCAAACACGCACATACAATGAAAGATACATTTCCCTAAAAATCTCTTCAAGTCTAAAAAAAAGACTGATAATACTCGTTAAGCAACTTGCGCATGAACCTATATCCCTACTAACTTATAATTATTCAAACCATTTATACTAGGTTACTCATTAAACCTAGTTATACCTTATCCCCACTTAACCATACAGTCTTAACTTACTCGTTAAAATAAGCATACTATCCATGCGAATTTATCTACTTTCTATTTCTCTTTTGTAGGCGGCAGTCCATATTTACAAACGTCAGTAATGACGTGGGTCGTTTCAGCATTAGTGTACGTGATCATTGAGACGTTATGAACATCACCAGACGCAACAACCAGCAATTGTTGGAAAGGAGCTCCAACCCCAAAATTCCACCTAAAAGTTGTGTTCACAAATTTTCTTAAAATAGACGGTTTGGATTTTTGTACATTGGCTTAATAATGTTTGTTTTTAATAATTTGTTCCCTGTTATATTTGGGCTGGGCGATGTGAAGTTTATTTTTTTAATAACTCAACGTGTGTGGACTGCAGGTATAGTAGTACTACGTGTGTCCAACTTATGTTTTCTTTATGTGTGCTGTAACACACCCGCTCACTGTGTGGAGCCCGGCAATATTATCCATGGTCAAGTGTAATTTGAACCGCCTTAAATAACACAGCGGAGGTCAAAGGTTATGATATGAATAACATATTAAGTTTATTGATTTAGTTAGGAACAGTGCAAACAAAGAAATCCTTTTATTTTTAATCATAAAAAAAGCATGCACATACTTTTATGCTTATAGATTGATTCTTCCAAGCAAACATTATTATGTATAACAGCTGCTATCAGAAGCCAACGTAGTAAGTAGACCTAACAAAGGACTTTATGCATTGACGTCATTCAACCGCCATCTTAGAGGTAAAACGGCGACGAAACAATCGAAACGCACAGATTTGTGCGCGCGGCGCACAGGATTGGCCAATGAACAACCTCCTTTTGACCTCTAGGCGAGGGCGCCCTACTGGAATGACGTCATGTGCATAAGGTATATTGATAAAACATTCAACATCTCTTGTTAACACCCTTTTGGGAGATAGTGGGCTTGTGTTGCAGGTTTTTTTTTTTTACTTCGGTTAACCTTAAAATGACTGTAATTTATTTTTCAGTTAATCTTCTTCAAAATGAATACTCTTTGTTTGATGATAATGCCTAGGGCATCCCAAGTTATTTCGTCACAAATATGAAATGATTTTCTGTAAAAAGAAAAACAACTAAAAATCTGACAACACAATTTTCGGCAACCTATTGTATTCTAGCCGTTTACATGACTTTGTATTGAACTACTAACAGTGCGTTAAATTTTTCCGAATATCTTTTCAACCATTGTTTTGTGTTATTAAATCAATATTCCAATCCCAATTAATTTGTACAAATTCGATAATTCAAAGACATAACAAAATCCAAATGGAATATACTAACTGTTATTTAATTTTTACTATAGCCGAAGTGAGTTAACCCCCCCCCATCATATTTTTTTCTTTTTTTCCCCTGCTTTTTGGGGGTAGGTTTTCGTCGTCAATCTTTCTTTCCTTTTTACCTTCAAAACACACCAACTTGAATGAAGCATGAATCAAAATGGTTGGCTATGTGCAGAACACAAAGCAATTCAAATCACCACAGTGGACAGTTATGTTGGCACGTTTATAATACAGGCCATGGTCATTCTTCACTGTGCGACGTTCAGCTGTTTGAAAATGCCGGCCTCTTTGCTTCTGCTGAGGGCGCCCTATCCTAGCTATGGCCACGCAGGGACGTTTCTGAGGAGGGCAGTTCGGAGGGTTCTTTCGGCAGCTGTCCTTATTACCTGCATGGTTAGAATTGAAAACACTGCATGAGTCCTACAGCAGAATCCGCAGTGTAATGTTAAGACCCAAGTCAGATAGAAATGTGGGATACCACCGTCTCTGTAGGCCAATGCCACCACTTAATACTTCGTCGTTCAGGCTTATTTATCAGCCCCGAGTACGATGCTAAAAACATCTTGCTTACCTCCTTGTTATCTCCCCACTGATACAAGTAGCAAACGTTGTTCGTTGGATTTACCGGGTCCAAAACGATTGGTCTGTTGAGAGGTGGGAGGGGGGCAGGTAAGTTAGTAAAGGAAATATTATGGTCATTAGTCTCGCAATTGGTTTGTCTCGTCCTTCATAAATAATATTAACAATGAAGGCAGAATGCAGAATCAGATGCCATGCGTGGCGTGCATGATGATTCTGGGTACTAGACTGTATCAGTCGTGCCGTTTCCCTGTTTATGACGTCAAGTAGAAAAGTCAGCAACCTTCATGACCTCTGCCTTTTCAGATCTTATTTTAATGCACAACTGTTTTAGTTCACCTTTTCATGCCGAGTCTCGTGATAATGGTTTCGTCGAAATCAGCATCCTGCCAGAAAACGCGCAGCCTGTCCAGATTGGTCAAAACCTTCAAGACGCTCTTCAGACCCTGGGCTTTACTCAGTCGACTTCCGGGCTTCCCCTTCTTCTCCCACAGATAGATGGTGATCAACTCCAGAGGATAGGACTTCTGGAGACTTTTAGGGAGGAATTTAGACGCCCAATACTTCACCAGGCGTATCAACTCCTTCACGTAGCCGGGTTGT
>CM021543.1:9513598-9527895 GCA_010994315.2 Pisaster ochraceus | reverse complement strand
CTTAACGGCGGCAGTGCCCCCTTTTTCTCTTTACATTTTTTTCTCTCAGTGATAATTTTGCCAAGGGAGTGGAGTCCCCAACAGGGGGCAGCGCGTTCTCTGTTTACTACAAAGGGTCAAAGGTCATTGACCTCTGGGGAGGCTACGCTGACACCGAAGCTGGCGGGAAGATACAATGGCCGTTGTGTACTCGTCAACAAAAGGTGAACACAAATTACGTTCTATAGCTTTGAGAATATTTTTATCTTGGTGATAAATAAAATGTACATGACTTTATGATGTTTGGGCTTTTGTCGTGGTGCACTTTTGGCCTGCTAATGGAGATAGGGCTAAATGGGTACAGTTCTAAAAATTTGTTCATATTTTTCGCTCTCTACTTAGTTTATTAAAGTAAAAATTGAAGCTTTGCATTGCGTAAGAAGTACCATAAGAAAGACAGTACGGGCAGCAATCGTGTGCATACAATTTATATTTTAGGAGAAAAGGGGTGGAACCGGACTGACTGTCGACATTTTGAATAATATGCTCTGCTCATCTCCAGATTCCAACAACAACAACAACAACAAAAACAACAGCAACAACAACAACAACAACAACTCGAAATTACTTTCTTTGTGATATTCAAGTTAGATTTATAATAGAGTCTGGATTGGTGCGTTTATATCTGTTTATTTCGTCTCATTACCAGGGTAACCCCATCAGTTTCCTAAGAACTGATCTCCCGGGGGGGGGGGGGTCTACGTGCATGATTCCGTGAGGGCGCCCTTTATTTAAACTTGTCACTTTCGTAATACTGTATAATCCAGGAATGGCCGCCACGTGCATGGCTCTCCTGGTGGATAGAGGTCATCTGGACTACGACAGGACCGTCGCATCTTATTGGCCCGAATTTGCTCAGAACGGAAAAGAGAACATCACAGTGCGCATGCTCCTAAAGCATGAGGTATAGTATGATTTTGTTGCGCGTCTGGCCACGAAAGAAAAAACAATCCGTTATAAGAACTTCCACATAAAAATAATTACCCTATAATGAATAGTAGCCCCTTCTCTTTTTATGATATAATTCTCTATCTCTGAGAGTTTAGAGAAAGAAAACATCCTAGTTCATTGGTCGCATTTGCTTTGTTTACTTGTTTGTTTGTTGGGGTGTTTGTTTGTTTGTTTGTTTGGCCTGTTCCGTTCTCTGTCTATCCGAGTGTACGATCTGTTGCGAGTGCTGATGGTCAATCTTGTTTTATAAAGGCACTCCTTCTGTACAAGACCCGACCTTTTGAAAGCCTCCCAATTATGTTATCTGTGAGGGGGGGTTCTGAAAATGTCTTTGTTAAATTGGCCTTGAGCTCACACCTTGTTATTAAAGATATGAGATATGCCTATGTTTGGGAACTAGCGTCCGTGCCAAACCATAACGGGCCCTTTAAAAACTGAGTTTATTTGGTCATCCTGTAGATGGGAGGAGAATCTTTTAAAGAACATATTATTATTTAGGACTAAAAGGTAAGTGACTCTGAATAGAAGATTGATCAAGACACTGGTATCGAGGCTGATGACTCGGATGTTTTCACTTTTGGTGTCATTACATTGTTTCTCCGATACGTGTCTAGTTTTGGCAAGGTGAGGCGTCTGTCTCTCTTTTTCATTGTCGTGCATTAATATTCCAGGCAGGATTGTCATACACAGAGGGACCAATCAGCTTTGAGCAACTCGCGGACCAGGATGCATTGGGGCAGCTGTTAGCTAAGGAACATCCGAAGTGGGAACCAGGTAGTACCCACGGGTACCACGGAATGACGTTTGGTCTCTACGTCAGCCAGCTACTACGACGAGCTGATCCCAAACACAGGACACTCGGGCAGTTCTTCAAAGAGGAAATTGCCCAAGCTTTTGGTGATTATATGCTTATTATCAACAACATTTTATCTTGTTTACGGTATCCGATACTACTTTTAGGCATGCTCAGGGGGTCTAAAAGGGGTAAGGGCATCTGCGTTAGATCGCGGGGTCAGGGTTCGAATCCCCTATGAGAAGTATATTCTGTAGACTTTGTTTCCAACAGGACTGGGAAAAGCCCTGAATATACAGTGCTCATCACACATCTGCTGAGGAAAACAACAATGAATTAGTATTCTTTATCCCCAATTCAAATCTATAAGTGAGCGCTAAGTCTTCACACATAATGTATTCACTGTTTTCTCCTAAGTGCAAGGCAAATGAAATACATTCTCGCATTGTTATTACCTATATCTATATCTTTCCTTATTTTTCAGATGTAGATTTCCACATAGGCTTGCCCTTGGAACTCTACCACCGCCTAGCCAGAGCTCCGGGGGTAACAGGTCTATGGCAGACCCTCCTAAAAGGGCTGACCAGCCCCTTGAACAGACAAGTTCTTTGGGCCATGGTTACAGGGAAAACAGACTTCATGGAAGTTATCAAGATAGAATCAATGACACAGGTAACCAACCTTATCAAATGAATTGGTATATTTGGTATAATAATGAAAACGGTCGAATCCACGAGGGAAGATCCGCCGGAGCCAACAGTTGATAAAAGTTACCTTTATTAGTAGGTGTGTTTTCGCAAAGAAGAAATTATCTAATCCCGTTCGATCCCACCTTTTCCCACAGAGTCAGTCGCGCTCCTTGAGCCATGGCCATGGAGATTAAAGGGGATTTAAAGCTTTTGGTAACAGTGTACCGTTATAAGCTCTTGCTTGAAGAACTTTTGGTTCTCCAGTATGAACCAGTGCCCGCTTTCAAGAACTAAAAACAACAGCTAAGCCACCTCAAAATTATGCTTATCAGAATAAAGGTTACCAGACCAAATACCATGTCACATACACAGTCGTGGTCTAATTTTAAATAGTATTTGAAGCTTTTTGTAACACCATTATAAGCTCTTGTTTGGAGAGATGAAGACGACGACAAGGGCCCTATTTCACCGAATTGCTTAAGCACGACAAACAGCTCAAATGCGCTTACCAGACTAAGGTTACCAACCAAAATACCATGTCACATACACAATCTGTGACTGGTATCCTGCTATAGTTTTTTTTGCTAAGCAGAAAATTGTTAAGCATAATCTTCTGCTTAAGCAGCTCCATGAAATTGACCACTTTTGTGAGAAAGGTCTATTTAGAATTTGTTCAAGACTCTCCTGTGGTTCGGAGGGCGGCGTTGGATCGTTATATAACCGACAGCAACTTAATCCAATATAGCACTATTGTATAGTTGTTCTATTCGTTTTTTCAATTGGGTGTATTTTAACAGTTCGAGTATAACATCAGGTGTCAATTCATACAAAACAACACTCAAAGCTATACATTTTTGTCTGGATAGTTCATTTTACCCAATCTCAATTCACAACCAAACCAAACCGAACTTATACTTTGTGTTTCGCCGGAACCAGGCAGAACACTTTTTGAATCCAGAAGTGCTGGCCCTCGAGCAGCCGTCAGCATCCGGCATCGGGACGGCACGGGCCATCGCTAAGGTATACGGGCTGATGGCAAACGGAGGAGTAACCAAAGATGGTCGGAGGTTTCTCTCGGAAGGCTTGATCAATAAGTTTATAGGCGAGGCAGACACAGTTGCCACAATGGACAGAACTATTGGTCTTGAGATGATCTTTAATCTTGGATACATGATCACTGAGGTAAGCTTCTAAGCAAAGATGGTTAATAAAACAAAAAAGATTAAAAACTGCTGCATTCGAAAAGGTTATCTCTTTTTAAAAAGATGTGTTCATCAATGGTTTGTTGTGGTGGTGAGATCTTTGTTTGTTTGTTTGTTTGTTTGTTTGTTGGGTCTAGTTTGTTTTATTTTTCTACGTCTTTTTTTTCTTCTTTGCGTTTTTATTTTATTTTTATTTTTTTTACTTTTTGAAGATATATGTTTCAGTCACAAAACCAAAGTAACGTAACTTTTGGTAAACAAACCTAAAGATCAATATTTTATTTATGTCCAAAAAATGTACGTGTTGTGTTGTGTTGCATTTTTGTTTTGTTTCTGTACAGTAACAAAAGCATAATAACGTAGGTGCTTTGATATTAATTAAAATCAATATCATAAATTATGCTAGATTTTTTAAGTTTCAAAAAGTTCATAGATTTAAAAAACCTTAATATTTTGACATGATTTGTTATTTTTTATTTATTTTTTTGTACGATTGGCTTTCCAGGGGGCGCAACAATTTGGTCATCCTGGATCGGGTGGTGCACAGGGGCGTGCCGATCCAAAATGGGGGCTCGGTATGGCATATATAACAAGTTATCCAACTCCTTTCAGCATGGGGGACGACGAACGTTTCCTGACTCTTGAAAAAGCAACCTACGAGTGTGTCAAGAAACTGGAGGCAAAATAGATGCATCTAAAGGATGGAGAATGGACTGAAACTCTTGATGATTATTTAGAAACAGACCGTGATTTGTTAACCATTACATCACAATAATAAACTTGGGCTGAACTCTAGAAAAACATCCAGGTTGCCGGGGCTGGCACCAGACCCTTATGTTGTCAAAGTTGTGACAACTTGCGATTAGAAGCCATTTTGCGTCAACAAAACCGCAGGGGGCGAATACAGGGTGTCAGACAAGTCTGCCCATTTGGTTGTGCTGCATTTGGACCGAAAATCTCGTCCAGCAACCACACGTGACTAAAGAAAACTGGTCTCTCTATGTCGCAACTCTCTGCAAAACACAGCTCTGGCTTCAACCATTTCTGGGTCAGTATGACCAGAAATCTGTGTCAAACTGACCAGAAATCTGTGTCAAACTGACTTGAAATTAGGTCAAACTGGCGCAGCATCCGAGCCAAAGGCCTCATTTTAACCAGATTACGGGTCGGCCTGACCCAGAAGTTCGAAGAATAATTTTTAAAAATTAATTTCTAAAAATAAATTTTAGGAGGGCTCTCGAAAAGTAATAATTATGCTATATCTAGTTTTGTTTTTAGTTGCACAAAAAGATGCCATGCACGGTACAAATAAAAGTTACAAAGCTTTTATTCGGTAGGTGTTTGACTAATTCTCATTAAAGCAGGCAAGCAGTTTCAATAAAAGTCAGAAGCTTTTGTTACGTGTCAGTTGTCAAAGGTTGTTTCATTTATTTGTTCATTTAGTTATTATTAATATTTATTTATTTTTTGTTTGTATTGAACTTAGCTTTTTATGAATCACATTTAACTTTATGTTATGCATCTTTGATCGGATTTACTCCGTCTCCGTCTGCGTTTGTCCGCTCCGTCTTGTTTTTCTTCAATGGCCATTTCAACAATTAAGTCCGGGGCTTTGGCTCGTCGGCCTTTTTGCAGTGTGCTGCACAAAAAGTGCACGTTTCAGAATAGACCTTATGCACATGACGTCATTTCAGTAGGGCGCCCTCGCCTAGAGGTCAAAAGGAGGTTGTTCATTTTGCTCGTCCCAAGCGCCTTGCCTTAAAACCAAAGGCGCTGGGATGGGCAAACGTATCAAGCACGCTCATTGGTTAATGCTCAGTCCCATCATGCATCACACTCACGCTGCAAGCACTACATGCATGAAGTACTTCCTGAACAAGAATCTGTGCAAGCTGATTAGCCCATCCCAGCGGTCCTGGATAGGCCGCTGGGGCCGAGCGAAGTTGTTCATTGGCCAATCCTGTGCGCCGCTCGTGCAAATCTGTGCGTTTCGATTGTTTCGTCACCATTTCATCTCTAAGATGGTGGCTGGATGACGTCAATGCATAAGGTCTATACTTAAGTGAAGCCGGAGCCTTTAACCCACAGCCGTGTTTTCGAAAAAGGTTATCCTGGTTGCGCCATATTGGGAAAGCGTACTGCAAATAGGCTACGCGGGGTTTTACGAGCTCACCTTTTGACTCCTAAAGAGACGAGGTGTGGCACAGTCGCCCCCTCGTTGACGTGCGTGCAACAGGGGGTCAACACCGTTCATGTTAACAATATGACAAGTGAAGTATTTAGAATAAAAATTAAAGTAAAGGTTGATAGACATCAGATGAAAAGAGGCAAATACTCGTACTTGGGAGCCATTGTTAACCAGGAGGAAGGGAATGGATACGTTGCCATTGCCGGATTTGTAAAGCAGTTGCAAATGGAAGCGAAACACGGTTGGAATTTGTTACAAATACTCTTGACAGTACGGGAAAACTCCATTAAAGGATTTCCGAGTTTCGCCGCAAAAACTAAACACCCTTTCCATTGATGGGTGTGTCTTACATGAAATTCTTAGGGTCATTAAACTTAATGGAAGAGCAGTTAATCTGCCTGGGGCAGTCAGCAGCCCAACTGGTTTGTGCGTGATCCAATTAAGTCCACTGATTGAACAAGTTACATGAGGACAACAGGTGTGAATTGCCGGAGGAAAATGATGTTTCGTTTTGACTCTTACTTTAATGGAGCTTTCCCGTAATAAAAAACGAAATTTGACTGTTCAACTCATTTGTACCGGTCGGCGTTACCGTTTGGTTGCGAAATTAAGTCATTCATTCACTCAATAAAGTTTTATTCAAAATCACATGGCAACCCAAAGGTTGAGTTGGGTGAATAAAAGGGAGCACACCAAATGCATCGCATGAAACATTAAAAACATCAATTAAAAGTTGCATTAACAAAAATACACTCAATATTACAAGGGGATTGCATACAAAAATAAGTATATAAACATCAAACATCAATTTATACTAATTGTGTGCCACAGGGGCTGATAAGTGAAGGCAGAAAGAGGACAACGGAACCGTTCTTGTAGCAGATATTTTATTTAAATCCTGGACTGGCTACCCAGAGAACAAAGAGTAGAGAGGTGTAGAAACTAAGGACATTACATTATATCATAGGGGCTTGGAAAAGCTTGGTCACTGAGCAGATCATGGTGGTGGTCAGTGCATGGACCATGGGGTCAGGTGTGCTTACCACAGGGGTGATTTATGGGCCCGCGTGCATGGGGGAAAGGATATGGGAGGAAGGTGGATAAATGGAGATTCATTGAGTTAATGGGGCTAAGGTTGGAAGGAGGCTGTGTTTCTGGAAGCTATAATAAAATAAACTAATAAAGTATATAGTGGTATTAAATACTGGTAATGACAGCTGGGTTCAGGGCTTACACAAGCTTCAATATTGTATGCTGCTAATAATCAATGTTTTTTCCCAGTATACTGCCATGGAATTAATGTTTTCTCGAACACAATAAACAATTGCCATTAAATTATTGATTTTCTGGCATGACAGCTGACATAGTGTTGAGGGTACAAAATACGGAAAAGCCTCAGCTCTTCAGGCTGGCAAAATCCGTGGGTGAAGCTCTGAAACTTCTTGAGCTCCTTCCGCAACCAGCGAAGAGTTCATAAACGGGATGTCGCAAAATTATTTGGTTAAAGGTGTATTTCAGATAATCGTTTCGACTCACCCGGCAAGTGTACTATTGTTGACGCGCCATACAATATACAATAATTATTAAGCATACTATAAAAATGACAGAATGGTTGACTGCTCGTGCATTTTATGATTGGGTTGTTATGACTGTATACAAAAGCAATCTCGAAAAGCAGGTCAGGTACGCAGTGTGATTTATGTCGTACCTGCCCCTTGCACTGACCTCTCATGGTTCTGAAGTGGAATAACGTTTCTCATTGGCCCTAATTGCACGACTGTTGTGTAGGGCAAAGTGTACATGAGGCTTTGGGTCGTAGGAGGCACATTGACTTATAAAGGGGAGACTGTCGTCATGTTCAAAGCAGCATGCCTGTGGCTGACTGTACATGTACATGAACTCTAACCATAAAGCATGGACTGAAAACCCCACACGTGAACTTTAACCCACTCACTGCAGTCGCGCGCGAGCTGGTCGTCACACCCATCATGATCGACCGTTGTGATTTGACGGTCTAGTCTACGCACCAAAGTCCCATTTGTCGCAACTCTCTTAAAATACACAAATCTCGGCTATGACCATGAAACCAACCCCCCCTCCCTTTAACGCATGCATTGTGCGGCAGTACAAGGTTTACAAAGCGCTGAACTCACTGCCATAATCACAATACATACAGGTCAAGTTCTTGCATCAAGTTCTTCGGTGGTGAGCAGACGGCATAACTGGGGATGTCATAATATTATCGATAACTAACTGTAGTTGCTGATAAAAAATGGCGTTCATTAAGAGTGCTGTACTCGTGTGTGTGACGGCGGTCGTCGTGCTGTACCTACCCAACCTGTGGACTAAGGCTCTACCCGTGCTAATTTCGGGAACCACCGCGCCAGGATTCGAACCCGTGCTCCAGCTTTATCGGTAACAACACCCATTATGGGTTTTTTGTGTGTTTTTTTCAAAATGTTTGTTGGTCGATGAGAAAACAACCACATTACTACAGTGGCTATTTTGATTGCAGAAATCAGTATAGTATAGGCACGTTGGATTATGAACGTTCACAAAATCTCAGATGATATAATATAAAAAGATCCATATTATAATATAAAAAGAACGTGCCCATTCACATATTGCTTGTGTGTTGTGTAGTTAAGTAAACTTGCTGGATTCTTCCTCAAAAACAGCAACAATAATACGCAGTTTTTTAAACACCTTTTTGCACCTATGAATGAGTGTTTTCGACATAGTATGTGGAGCTGTGTTTGAAATATTAGACCCATTTATTTACATAGCAATATATAACGGTTTACAAGGTGCTGTGGCACAATCTGCAGCCAACCATACCAGAAAACACCGGGGCAAACCCTTGTCTTAAACGTCAGTGCCCTTGGCTCTTTTACGTGCATAACACACACACTCACACGGGGCTTTACGTCCCATCCGAAAGTCGAAGCAATATTTGGTTAAGTGGTCTCGTTGAAGTACACAAGTGTTGTGACCGAGACTCGAACCAGAAACCATCATAAATTGAGGTCAGTGCACTTGGCTGCTCGGCCAGGACACGCCACGAACAATGACCTAAGGCCGTGGTCAAAACAACTAAAAAGAGTACTCGGCCAGTATTTCTAACATTTATATAATCATTGTCTAATTTGGTAATTTCTAAGGCTCAGTTTTTAAATTCACTGTTTTCAGAGAGAACTTTGCAAAGGGTGTGGAGTACCCGATCGGGGGTTCAGCTTTCTCAGTGTACTACAAGGGGTCAAAGGTCGTGGATATATGGGGAGGCTATGCAGACAGTGAAGCACTCCGACCATGGATGGAGGACACAATGGCCGTCGTTTTCTCAACAACCAAAGGTGAAGAAGAGGCCTGCGAATTTCATTATTCAAGGTTTAAAGTATATAGTCTTCAATGACTAATATTGACATCAAATACTCGTTACAAAATGTTAAAGGTATGGCATCATGTTTGCAATCGGTTCCGCAAGCTATGACGCGACAATGGGATTAGTGAGGTATAGTTGGAGAAAATGCCATTTTATGATCCCAAATTAACCCAGAATTTTAGCTCCTCAAACTTTGCATCAGTAAATTCAGTGCCCAGTTCTCATTATTTGAAAATAACGTGTTGGATGTTGAACTGTTGAATTTCAAATGGAGTCACAGTATACGTAGTCTACTTATTCTCGTCTGGCTGAGATCGAGGTTGATTATGTTGGCATTGATGAGCACAGACAGGGGTACAAGAAACCGTCTAAACAAATGATTCTCATTGGTAAATGCACTAATTTTGTTTTGTTACGTAAAACGATACTACGCCAATGAGCGTCACCCACTACATGCATACATTATGGTTTCGCAATCGATGACTACTTGTTTCAGTGACTGAAGAATTACTATTGTTACTCGTATAAAATGCGCTGCTTTTTACAAACTCTTAGTGTATCAACTAATATTTTTTTCGATTGGACGGTTTTCTTGTCATTCAGGGGTCGCTGCAACATGCATGGCTCTCCTTGTGGAAAGAGGACAACTCGATTACGACAGTACAGTCGCATCTTATTGGCCAGAATTTGCCCAGGAAGGCAAAGAGAACATCACAGTGCGCATGCTTCTTAATCACGAGGTATGTCTGCATTATTTTGGGTTGGACCATGGGGGGGGGGGCAGAAAAAGAGGAAATTTGAGTCAAATCGATTGTATAAACCCATACTAACTTGCAAGGCCCGCAAACAGTAATAGCACTGATCTTGTGTGTGTATGCATTCACCACAGGCAGGATGTCAACATGCACGTCAGCGCAGTGCATGTATCTTTCAAAACCGTGTGGTGACACTGAATTGACAGAAGCTATTTCAATTTGTAAACAAAAAGTCATATTATTTTTAGGGTGGGCTTCCGTACACCAGTAGAGTCATCACAGAGGAAATTCTGGGAGACCAAGAAGCATTGAGTCAGGTATTAGCAGAGAGTCCTCCCGTTTGGGAACCAGGCACCGCCCACGGTTACCACGCCCTGACGTTCGGACTCTACGCTAGCCAGTTACTACGACGAGCTGATCCCAAGCACAGAACACTGGGGCAGTTCTTCAAGGAAGAAATCGCCGAACCCTACGGTAATGTGGGTTTAGCACAATGAAACAAACTAGTGGCATAACTGCAAAGGTTTAGCACCAATGGTTTGTTCTTTTGTTTTTCTTTTCTACATTAGTTGGGTTTTGGCGGGTTTTGTTGTTTCCACATTAGTAAGGATGAGAGACAAGTCCATGTAATAATGTCATATTGAATTTTCGTAATGCACATTCAACAACCTTGGACACTTCTTATGAAAGATAATGCGCATTTAAATATAGTCATATGGAATTTGCGGACTTTAGCACATACTGACATGGAATTTGGCGCATATTGAATTTACGCATAACTATTCATGGATTTAGCGCATGTTCATATGGAATAACAGTAAATAACTATAAATAAATAAAAAATACAAATGTTTTTTTCAAAACAACAAATCAACAATTGTGAGATGTGCCCTCTTCTGTATAGTTAATTAACAAAAAACAATGTAAGCTACAATCTCTCTTAAAATGTTGGTTTTGTTTTCTTCCCTTGACAAGTGGACAAAAGTGACCGCAGGAAGTGCTGTTTTGTAGTTATGTAAAATGTACCCTTTCGTTGCTTGAATTTTCTTAAATCTCAACAGGTATCGACTTCCTCATCGGAACACCCTTGGAATCGTTCTACCGAGTGGGTCGGCTTACTGGTGACATCAGCGGTCTTGTGGCAGTACTACTCAAAGGTCTCGGCGATCCACTGAATAGAGAAGTCTTGTATGCAATGATCAGAGGAACAAACAACGACCTCTTCACTTCATTTGAAAGATTTTCTTTACACGTGGTAACCATTATAATTCTACTTAAACATTTCAAACATGTCAAAACAAATATGCCGACTTGGCACAGAAGATATACCGTAATGGCGCCTCAATCCCTGTGCCTGATCCCAGGGCCCTATGCAGTAAAAGTGCTCTCTTTCGCTTCAGGAGAAATTCTTTGATTTGATAACTCAAGTCTGTGAAGTTGATGTCACCATCGTTTGTTTTGGTGGTACCGTATACATTTTCATTGTTCAACTTTTAATGCCTTTTATATAGATGGAAAACTACCGGCGAGCGGAGGTACTTGCTCTCGAGCAGCCATCAGCCACAGGTGTGGGAACCGCCCGTGGAGTTGCGAAGCTGTACGGCATTTTAGCAAACGGAGGCCAGACTTTCGAAAGTCAAAAGCTACTCTCAAAAGACCTTATCGGTAAATTTATAGGCGAGTCGAAAGCGCCATCTTTGGACAGAACCTCAGGAATAAAGACTGCCATCAACCTCGGCTACCACATAACGAAGACTGATGTAAGTTTACGGTACTGAAACATTAACACATATCTGTCTCCCTCGCAATTGTATTGGATACATTTAGAATAAGGGTTGAACTGTTCACACTTATGTAATCTGATGATGTCATCATTTCTTTTTTTTCAGGGGGTGGAACAGTTTGGACATCCCGGGTCAGGTGGAAATCAAGGATGTGCTGATCCACAACGTAAGCTCGGCTTGGGTTACGTTTCAAGTTATCACTCCCCATTTGGAATAGGAAATGACCCGCGGTTTTTGACCCTGCAGAAGGCCACATACGGGTGCATAAAAAAAATAGAGGGAAAGTAGGTTAAAAACGTCTTAGACGAACAGCCCGGTAATCCAATTTGACGCAAAAGGGAGACCTGTAAAGGCCACACCGAAATTGAACTGCCCTCAACTTCTGGGAATGTCTAGCCGCACACCCGTCTTTTAGAATTTGTATTTTCTTACTTTTGATTGGCATGAGTGACTTATTAAAATAAGTTTTTAGGTTTCATTATAGCTTTTGGAAAAAGACTTTCATTTCGTACACTAATAAGACTAACAGTTTTAAGAACTAACTAGAATTTGTGTTTGTTTAGTTTTCTTTTACTTATCTATTTGGGTTTTGGGGTTTGTTTTTTGTTTTGTTTTATTCTTGGGGCATTGTATGGTGAGGTATCAATGTATATCTGGTTTGCGGTAACACCGGCCATGTGTATATTTACTTGCTGTGTATAGATTTGTTCTTTGGGAACTATGTCTTGCTTTTTATTCTACTGCAACGGAGTAGAGATCGGAATTCGAGAGACTACCTAGTCGAACAAGCCGGACAGTTCTGTTCTGAACTAAGTAGTCCCACATTAGTCATTCTCACCCCACCTATTTGGGAAATGTCAAACAAACAGCTCATAATCTGAGCTCAAATGCATTACAGGGAGGGTATAATTTTGGTAATTACTCCAAATAATTAATGACCTTACTTGGTAAGAAGCACTGCAGCTATTAATAAATGTATAACATTTTGAGAAACAATTCTCTTCAAAGGAATGTGGCTGTAGAAAGAGGGATTTTTAAAAAATTCAATCTAAGAAACGTGGCAACAAAAATAAAAGCAAACTGAGAGTACACCGAAGCCTTGTGGGCCGAAATAGAGAGGTGACGTGGGGATATCTATCCCATATGGTAATTTATACTCATTTTTCACTGCTGTTTTGAATTGTCACTTCTGTTTCATAATAAGTACAATGATGTATGTTGTTAATCAATGTAATTCTTCAGTACGTCGACATGGAAACAATGTTGTCTAAAAATACAAAGGAAATTGCCATTATTGATTTTCTGTTGTCAGAGCTGATGCAAGGATCTCTATAGGAAATGGTTTGATTTTTGTTGTGTATTTATTGTGTTGATTTATTAACGAAAAGCCTCAGCTCTTCAAGTTGGCGATATCCACGGGAGAAGTTCTGACTCCTTCGCCCGTTGGACACATGAGTTAAAAAATGACTGGCTCAAACGTGGATATCAGATCATTTGTTGGCCACGAGTGAGTGTACTAGTGTTGACGCGCATTCTACATGCATAGGATTTTTATTCAAATTTTTTTTTAACAGTATGGTTGTCTACTCATGCATTTTATGCCTGTCACTGTGTATTGGTTTGGGTTATTATGACTTTTAAAATTTACAAAAAGCAGGGTATAGGCACGCAGTGTGATTTGTGGTGCCGTTAAAACAAGACCTCTCGTGGATTGCTACTTAAAAGCGGAATCGGGTTTACTATCACAAACCCTATTTGCTAGAATGTATGGAGTGGACAACGTGTACGCGAGGCTTATGGGTTCTATGTTGACTTGGAGGGTTTACAAAACATTGGACTTATTGTAGTCTTGATTAGCGACGTTCATTTTGGTTCAACTTTATTCCCCGATATCCCAACACGAATTACTGGAGAGGGGATATTTGTATCACACAAACATCTGGATTATTTGTACATTCATGCAAACTTAATGAACCGTGGTGCAAGGTCGTCCAATATTAAGCCTGGTCTGCCGTTATCCTAAACTGTTGGACTCACATCTTGGTGGTTTGCCTGAGCCATCCTGATAAGCACGCCCAGATTACTAGTGCAGTCCTCAGTCCAACCATGGAGGTAGGAAAAGACCAACACAAACTCAACACAAAAACTGTTGGGCTTGAGTTTATGGTGGTGTGCCTGTCATGTCAAGCATAACCAGTTTTATAGTGCTGATGGGCAGTCCTCAGTCCAACACCATCATTAACTCAACACCAAAACTGTTGGACTCTGGTTACTGTGTGTTTAATGTATTGCAACAGTATTTGAACATTAATACTCCGATCCCATGGGGGGGGGGCATGAGGGTTCCCCCTCTTGTTACGTCACTGTATTGACTTCACACAGCAAAGGAGCTGAGTTTACAAAGCTGACTTGCTGCTAGTTGACTAGTAAGTTCTATTAATACTCACGTGTATGTACAACAAAGGACTAGTCCTTTGTACATAAACGTGACTCACGTGTTTGTACAAAGGACTA
>CM021543.1:9442221-9476251 GCA_010994315.2 Pisaster ochraceus | reverse complement strand
GAATTTGGCCAGCAGACCACTTTTAAGGCAGAAAGCCATTTTTCCCAAATGTTTGCTAGAGGTCTTAAAGGGGGGGTGATTGATTGCATCTATTTGTCCATTTCTTACCATCGGAGCATCTTCAACATCCAGCTCCATTGGAATTCCTGAATATCCAAATCGTATGATATCACCGGGGGCTAACCGGACTGCAGCATTCTGCACACGGCAGTCGTTTACGTAGGTTCCATGAGCGGTGTTGAGATCTTGTAGGACGAAGCAACATTCGTTGTCACTATACTCAATAACAGCATGCTGAAGCTCGACTGTTGAAGACTGGGGGAAATTATATCATAATTATGACATGCCTTTTGGTGTTTATTTAAAATGAATTATTTTCTGACGTACGCTAGACTCAAGGCATGTTGGCTGAGTTAAATCAGAATGTGGGTTCGAATCCAAGGCTGGTCAACGACACTTGTTTCCTTGAGAAAAAGAATTATCATAATTTCCTTCTCTTTACACAGTCTGAATATAAACGAGGCTGCAAGGGCTGAGGTGGTATTGTGTTTTATTTTAGGCCTTGGGCCTCTACCTCTTAAATAAAGCTTTTAAAAAGGTTCTACAAATTGATAAACTATATTATTATATTATCACTGAAAACAATATTATTGATTAGCATGAATTTACAACATTAATTAAGTTTTAAATTGGATTTGGGATCTGGATTGTTTTGGTCACAACAGCTTTTAATTTAGACAATACTTACAAAACAGGATTAATGTTTTCATACAAAACAATTTGGATAAGATGAACTATTAATAGTTAATATTATTTTAATTTAAAAATACACATATCAAATTATATATTCTTC
This sequence comes from Pisaster ochraceus, assembly GCA_010994315.2. Taxonomy (NCBI): domain Eukaryota; kingdom Metazoa; phylum Echinodermata; class Asteroidea; order Forcipulatida; family Asteriidae; genus Pisaster; species Pisaster ochraceus. The sequence continues at coordinate 9,475,398 of CM021543.1, read as the reverse complement.
GAAAATATCATTATTATACACAGCATTGGCAAATAAATATGGCAAATATGTTGTTGTCTGCAAATGGATGTGATGTAAAATATTGAAACTGAATTTACTAAACAACACCTTTATGTTCAGTGCCCAGCACTGCCTTATAATATCAGTATCACTAATATTTTTATTTAATATTATTAAGCTTTGATTAATTAAAATTTGTGATAAAAATTACCTCTATATTAAGATCACAATTCTCCCTGCCAATAACCGTCACCCCGGGAGAAAGCTGAAGCACTCCTTCAACACTCTTGAAAAATCCTTTCACCATGTTGTCCGTAGAATTCCGTAACTATCATTCAACTGAACAAATCCAAGTGTTGTTTTTTGTGGACACACAAAACACACACAGAAGCCGTAGAAAATTAAGCTCACAAATTGGGCAACAAAAACCTGTGCATTACCAATAGTTTCCCTGCAAAAAGGTCAGCTGGAATTCGTTCAATATAATACTGTAACTTGGCACAAATTCCATCTTGTGTAGAGTACGGTAAAACTGTTAATCTATGTACAAAAGAAGGAACCGGTGGCTGCATTCACCTGTTTTCAAAGATAATTGAGTGGTATTTTATTCAGTGGGAATGTGCGCCTGCGCGTGGTTTCCAAGGAACGAGATAACGACGGTAAACAACGGAGCGCCCTCTGTTGCTGATTACATTGTGGGCGATTTTTTTTGTTTAAAGAAAATAACATGAAATTTGTCTTTCCCTTTTGTATCATTGTACTAATTGGCATCCTTTTAACATTCTAATGTATAATACGTAGCCGTGTGACATTCACGACTACAAAACCAGACAATAAAGTAATGATTCAAACTGGTCAACTTTTGTCTTATGAATATTCATTGTTTTGGTTTAAAAACGTCAAAATATAACCTTTAACCTATAGCGGAAGTGTTCCGCTTACACACGTGTCAAGTGTCAGAGTTGTTTTTAACTAGATGATCGCTACTCGTTTCTTGAAGAGAAGCCTAGGAAATCGGGGTTTTCTCCCCGCACAAGTTCGAAGTTTTAGATTTATTTCGAGCTTCTCACAGACAAAGATGTCTGCATTGCTAATTTTGGCGAGTGGGGCGGAAGAAATGGAGACGGTGATTCCAGCCGATGTTTTGCGGCGAGGAAAAGTAAGTTTAGTGTTTAGTGGATAGTCTGCCAGTACCCACTCATGCACTACCTGGTCGTCAATGTGGTGAATGTAAAAGAAGCACAAATCTTATAATATTATGTTATACTATAATGCATAATGGTAGTGGATAAGCACCCGGCACCAGTTAAGTTATAAGTGTTTTGTAATGTACTCGCCCAGCCCTTTAAACATAATTATGGCAAATAGAAGCAATTTTTTAAATGTTCATTGTCCCCTCCCCCTTCCCCACCTCCCCATGCTTACTAAACAAGTACTAATAATGTATTATTACTATAGTATCACACTTTTCTCAGCAAGTACTACATGTATTATGATCGGTGTTAAAACTGTAAGCATAGAGGAAGGTGTGTAAGTGGGCAGATTAATAAAGTTTTGACCAACCACGTATTCAACTGTGCATGGTTGTTACTGTAGTGTTAGCCCCTCTCTGCTCTATGTGGCCAAGCCAAGATTTCAGAAAGCTTGGCCAACACACAAGTCGGGTTACATGGTTGTCAACTGTGGCTTAGCTTCTTATGTCAGTTTGAGTTTGGTTCATATCTCCTAGTCGTCCTAATTGATTAATGTCTTTTGGTGTTGCCCATATAAACAAGTATAAACTATGATGATTTAACTATTTTTGTGCCTTAGATTGATGTGACTATTGCTGGTCTTATGGGAACAGCACCTGTCACCTGCAGTCGTAATGTTGTCATTGTCCCCGATAAAAGTCTTGAAGAAGCAGCAACGTCGGTAAGAAAACTTTACAAATCACAAACTTGTTAATTATAATCAACTCAAAATTATTGGTCTGTATTGTTCTTTTTTTTTCACATTTTCTTGAAATTTGTTAATATAAATTGGGTTGCTGATCTGCCGGTATGAAAAATCACTTGTGTGATAATGAGGGATCAATTGAAAATGTTGGAAGTAACGTTTTTTTAAAACTTAACAGACTGATGCTAAATTTGAACACATGGTCCGTTGTAGCTTTTATGTCTAAGGGGCATGACCAAGAGCTACAACAAGCATTGCAGCTAGTGTGTACAGCTTCCTCTGTAGGATAAATTAATACCTAAAATTGTTCCCAAAATACTTACAGTCGGGACAAATTAAGTATATTTGGACCCATGGATTGAAAGTGATTAATGATAACAATACAGGATTTATATTTTGGGTTTCTAATAACTGGTTATTTTAAGGAAGTGTTGTGTTATCTAAAGTGTTTATATTTACTGTCATAATCTTTTGGAGTTTCAGGGTCTGTATGATGTGGTCATTCTTCCTGGTGGAGGTGAAGGAGCAAAGAATCTAGCTGAGGTGAGTTTATTGGGATTGCCCAAGCTATTGCTATAGACTGTAAGCTTTTTACAACAACATGGGCTGTTCACAATAAAGTGCGCCCTCTAAGTCTACTCTGGAGTGGCCTCCAAAAAAGCGGTCAGCTAAAAACAAACACATCCAAAACTCAGCACTGCACAGGCAGTTTGCGACCTTGAAACATTAAAATGGCCGTCTTGAATTTGAAAACCATTCACCATCCTTACGAAAGTACCCTCTTATGCCAAAAACACAGACAAATACAATTATTCTGCTTTGCAAATCACACGAATTTGGGGTTTTGAGGTGGGCGCTTCGTCTAGAAAACTTGTCACCCGTTTTCCATGTTGCACTGAGATGGGAAAATGGCAAACTGTAGAGGATGCACTGTACTGCAGATTCACCCATATCATAAGACCAGGTTCAGCAAGTCTTTGAACTTTCCGAGCCTGATAGCCTTCTTCATTCTTGTCAAAGTCGAGGCATTTTATCTTTCCATTGGGCCTCATTATAACAAGGGAAGTATTGATTTGTGTGGTGTTACACAAAAATTCCCTGCAAAGTTTTTTGTTTGTTTACTGTAATATTTTACAGACACATATTTTAAGAATCTCTCACAAAATGACAACATTATCTTAAATGAAACTTGTAAAAGATGCTTTTCTGAATTTGACCGTACAGAGTTTTTCCAATGTTTGCCAACATTGGGGAAAATATGTTGAGGCTTGAGACAATATCCAATTCACAGTTGTATTCACTCGTGAATTTTTTTTGCAATACCCAAGTTTAATTTGTTAATTAGGCCCTTTTTTTTCTTCTTTTTTTTTCTTTACCAGTCAGCTAAAGTAGGTGAGATTCTGAAGGCACATGAGTCTGCGGGGAAGATAATTGCTGCTATCTGTGCAGGTAGGTGGCTTAATGGTGTGTCATGGCCGAGCGGTCTATTGCATCGGACTCCTATGATGGTTGAATTATTTGAGTGTGGCAACCTACAATTAAGGCCGGATCTACATGACTATGGCAACAGTTTCTTTCAAACTAACATGGCAGGCTCATGGTCAGTAAAGTTGGCAAAGTTGTGTGCATAGTTGGTACGCAGAGCTATGTTTGAAGTATGAGACCCATTTGGTCGCATCTTGTAAAGGTTTGCAAGGTGCTGTGTCGAAATCTGCAGGGCCACCAGCAAACCATGCTAGAAACACTTCTCTTAATGATAAGTGGAACTGGGTTCTTTGAATTGCAGTTCACAACTCATAGGACCTTTGGCTCTGCGTCCCATCCAAAGGACAAAGCAATTATGGTAAATGTCTTGCTCAAGGACACAAGTGCCTTGGCTGGGACGCAAACTTACACTCTTAAAAAAACAATAAATCAATTAATGATCAGAACTTGATCAATAAATCAAATGCTGTTAGTTTAATTCCCTCTCAGCTAGATCCCACACCAGTCACGCTAACCACAATTCCTTTTGGTGCATTCAAACTGCATGAAAAAAAAGTTCACATCAGTAAAATTTAAGCAACCTTGCTATATCAGTTTGGAAGGCATCGCTCAAAAATGTGAGAACTTAATTGTTTTAATTTTTTTATCCGCAGCTCCCACAGCACTGTTGAGTCACGGCATTGCGAAAGGCAAAATGCTAACCTCTCACCCAGCAGTCAAAGAGAAGATGGAAGCAGATGGTGAGCTATTTCCTTAGTTGTTTAAGTATTAGGAAAAACTGTTTGTTTAAATCCGAAAGCTCACTGTTGATAAATTTAATATCAATACCTATCCTCTAGTATTTAAAGTACCCTCAAAGTTCAGAAGACAGCAGTTGGAGAGTCACAAATCACCATTGCATAATTGTCCCAGTCAAAATAAACCCGATCTGAACGTGCATAAGTTTCCAGAGTATGAACATTACCACTCGAATTTTGTGATAAAAAATGTACATAATGATGACTGTATGGTGTGTACATCGAAAAGTAAAGCATTTGTTTTACCTTTCACTTCAAAAAGAAACAACAAAAAAGTAATGTACTTTGCTTTAATGAAAATTTACCACTCTATTGCCCCATAAGTGAACTCAATCGCTGCAGCTTGCAAGCCTGAGAAAAACCTGTGTACAAGAAACACAGGTGTCCCCTACTCTTTCACAAGAAGTGTTTTGGGTTCTTTTTACATGCACTACCAATCCTAGTAAAGGGGACCTACAGCTTAATGTCCCATCTGAACGACAAAGCGATTATTGTAAAGTATCTTGCTCAAGAACACAAGTGCCATGACCGGGACTCGAACCCACACTCTGCTGATCAGAAACAAAGATTTGTAAAATAAAACTAATTATAAAAGCCAATAAACAGAACACAAGATTAAAAAACTATGAAATTACTACAAGATAGATAAAAATGTGAACAGATTCCTCTTTCATATTGGTATATTTTCCTTGTAGTCCTCACCACAAGTGACCTTGTGGCCTTGTGTTAATGAGCTGGTTTTTGTTTTTGTTTTTTTAAAGACAGCTCTTTCTGGCTGTTTTTGAATCTGATTCTTCCTCTTCCCAAAACCAGGAAATTATAAATACTCCGAGGACAGTGTCGTTAAGGACGGCACACTGATTACCAGCCGTGGGCCGGGTACCGCTTTCAATTTTGCCCTGGCACTGGTCGAGGCACTAAAAGGGAAAGAGGTAGCTGACAGCTTGGTGTCGCCGATGATACTCAAAGTATAAAGGTGATGACATAAAGGCCTTTGGGGCCCAAACTGCTTTGCCATAAAAACATAAGTCTCAATCAACTTCAAGTAGTACTGCTTTGTATAGATGATGTTCACTCATAATCGCTAAATACAGTGATAAAAGTTGTGCCTAACATTGGTAAGATTGATAGTATAAATAATCACAGATTTACACATAAAAATTACATGGTATAAAAGATGGTCAGGATGGAAAATTTCCCTTGAAATGTGTGTGGCTGAAATCTTTAGTTTTTGAAAAATTTGTAAAACGATTCGTTTTGATCTGGCGAGACCAAAATTTGATGTTTTATAAAAGTGAAAACATAAAAAAGAAAAATCCTTTTTTGTTTGAATCCAATGACCGATTGAGCTTAAATTTTCAAAGATTTAATTTATGTATGTATGTTGGGTCACATAAAGTGCCGATAATGGTCTTTGACAATTATCAATTGTGGCTGCATGATTAAAAGACAAAGTATACGATTGACAATTTAGAACAAAAAATTATCCGTTTCAAACTAATAGCTCACTGATTATTAAGTTCAGACTAACCAATCCTTTAAAGACAAATTTTCATCTGAAATAGTTTTAAAGTCGCGGAAGTACCATTTGGATGTCTCAGAGTCAGCAGTGCTTATTTTGATTGCCAAAATAAGCCCAATTATGAGTGTCCAAAGAAATCTTTTGCAGGACATAATTCGTTTCACTAAAGCGTGACCACAAAATGTAATAAAACCATCACTGGATTATTTTTATATGCAGGGCTTGAGTACAAAATGGCAACGCGCTTATTCTCTAATGTGGGAATGTTCTCGAGGTTCAGCATAATGTCATGGTCCAGCAGAACATTCTGGTGTTCCATTGGATTGTGGGCCTATGCCTTCGGATTATTCTTTTATGCCAGAACGTGTCTGACTTTTGAAGCAATCCTTACATGGATTGCCAGAATAAGCTCAAAGTTAACAAACATTAATATGCAGAACATCTTTGACAAACCTAAATTGTTTTACTAAAGTATAACAGGTTGGTTGTATACAGGGCGCTTAATTAAAGACAATCTGCACTTGAAAAGAAAGGCTTGTAGTTCAGAACTATTTAGTGAAATAGTTTTACCTAAAATATATATATATATTAGTTTTTTTTTTCAAATTTGCTGAACTTTGAGATATGGAGTTGAAAAGCTGAAAGTATGTCTGAAAGAACATTAGACAAAGAGAGTTGTTTGGTTATGGGATTACTGGCATAATGCTTAAATTACTAGCCCTGGGATTGTGTGTTTATTGGCAACCAAATGTTGGGGAAATATGGAGGAAGGAAATTAGTTTAAATACATCAATTAGCCACATGTTCCTTTATAAGCACACAGATTGTGAGCTTTCTGTTTCAGCAATGAATCATTTTATTATGCAACGGAGTGGGCACTTATCTAAAGTACACTCTCTGTCCTGTAACTTATACCATGCCACGGAGGTAGAAATTAAACCTTGCTTATAATGTGTGGAAAAGGAAATTCTGGTCATTTCTGGTGGTGTTAATTCACAGTAGCGCCCTCATCAGTCAGAAATTGACCAGTCTCTATGGTTATGAAATGATAAACTTTTGGACTTATTTTTTTGAAAGTTTAATTTTGTGCTATCATCACATTTTTTTTTTCTTTGTTGCCAAATTGTCTTAAAACTAAGTCTGAATGAATGCTATCATTTTGTTTCATTATGCATGCGCCGCAATTACAAACAAGTTAAACTTCACACCAGTTTAAACTTTAACCCAATGAAAGTAGTCTGGTTCTGGGTGTTGGGAAAGTTATTGCATGTAATTAACAATGTTTATAAAAAAGTAATCAAAGATTTATTGATTAAATTCGGCCTAGCCAATAATGTTACCGAAGAATAATTTGTGTATTTGTCGATTGAGGTTGTGGGGAGATTTTATTACTTGATTTGCGGTATTACTTGTTCTATTCAGACAAACCAGTAACTTCCCATGTCAGTATTGATTAAACAGTGTTTCTGAGCCATTCATGTTATAAATGCATGAAGTGCTGAGAACCATGTCACAAGGATTTTAAACATGTTTTAAATCTACAATTCTTTTTTTTACCATTACACCGATGTGTATTAAGCACTGTATACTCAGTACTTTCTCGAGTTCAGTGAAGAAAATCCTCAAGTGCACATCAGTGTAAGGGTAAAAAACAAATTACCCCGATGCACAATTAACATTTTATTAAATGTTTTAAATCTGGCTAGAAAAGCCTCCAATTTAAATCCAGCCCTTGACACAATTGTTGTTGTTGTAACTTTGACTCTGCGGCCCAATTTGGTAATTTAATAGCAACAATTCAGGCCTGATGCTTCGTTTTTTGAAAGGGCAAGGTCACCGAGGCTATTCTCCTTGGTCAAGGAACTGTTAAATTTCTATTGGAACATTTCAAGGGGCACCAAGGCAATGACGAGGGGCAATGTTGCCTTCGTTGCTAATCCCTTGAAGTAGCAGGCCTGCCATTTTCAATAAAATATTCAACAGTTGGTCGGCTAAATTTGCTTGCCACATGACAGGAAACACATAGGAGACCACTTTGCATCCTTTGCATGATCAGTTTTTCCCATGGTTGTAACTTTTCTGAAGTGCGCAAAATCACACAAAGGTGTTTCAACTTGCGAATGGACAATTGAGTTGATTCATTTGATGTTTGGTACAAAGTATGTTTTTAAATTACCCTCAAATTTCCATTAAAAGAATATACTGAAAAGGTTACCTGCCTTTTCCGTCCATCTTTGAAAGTTTAAGAGTAATTCAACAATGAATAATTCTAATCAACTCAAATTACTTTCAGTACAAGCCATACACATGTTGAAACACTTATGCGTGGTTTCAGTCACTTTATTACCAAAATACACAACCATTGGAAAACTGATTACATGATGGCAGATAAGTGACACACACTATTGTGTTTCCTGTCATATGCAAATATTCATTGCACAATTTCTTTTTGATTTGAAGTAACCCAAATCCACTGGATGCACTGGATTCCAAATGACATTTAGGAATAGTCCACAGAAAACACATTTGTAGATCATACAGAGAGCACTTCTTTTTTGGACCCTACCCAGCCCTCCCAAGGTTTTAGCCAGGATTTGCTAAATTGGCTGGACATTTTTAAAAACTGGTTTTAAATTTGTTTTCACTTACAATACATTTACATGTAAATGACAGATTTAAACGGGGTGTCCAAATTTAAAACAGGGTGTCCAAAAGACACCCAGACACCCCTCTGGCTAACACTATGGCCCTCCCTCTCCCGAAGTAGTTCTTATCAACATTTGTGTGTACGTTTTCATTAATAATTTATAATGTTTATAGTCCTCCAAAAAACAAAACAAAGAAATGGTTGGAGGAAAACAAGCAAACAAAAATAAATATCATGACAGTGCCTGCTAGATTTTAAAGCAATTTTTCCCTGCATTTTTGTGTTTGGTCTGCTGTCGAAATATGCAATTGACAAACACCTTTAAAGTTGCACAGAGCTTCACTGACCCCAAACCATGGAGCCTTCCTCCATGCTCCAACAATGCAAAGTGGGGAGTAATTATTGGAAAGAGGGCAGACCCTTTACAGAAGATGTATGACTAACAACCACAATGAAAAGACCAAGAAAGACCACAAGTGCACTTTCTTTAAAATTTATGATAATGCATTTTGTGTCCTCTAAGGCCCCCCCTACTGGTTTTGATAATCTAGAGACTTATCAGCCCAAAGATCTGCCTGACCACAGACCTTCAACTAACTGGAAATTTAGACTATCCAACCATTGTGATTGTGTTACTCATTGGTCTAAATATAGAACAATGTACTGTACCCCCCCCCCCAAGTCGTGAGGTTATGAACTTTTAACATGTATGTGGCAGACAAAGAACATTGCAGATTTAGTCCAGTAAACTTAAAGATACTTGATGTAAGTTTGGAGGTTTTACATGAGGTTAGATTTTTCTTACAATTCTTGCTGATCCATTCATGTAAAATATCATTTTGGAAGAAAGTAGTTTTGTCTTGCTGATAGGATTAGATATTTCTTCTAATTCTTACAGGTCCAACCATGTAAAATATCTATTTGGTAGAAAGTATTTGGCTCTGATAGGATTATATAGTTCTAGTAATTCTGACAGGTCCATTCATGTAAAATATCTTTTTGGAAGAAATGTGTTTGGCTTTGATGAGCGGAGCTGGTACAGATTCCCTCTCAACATTTCACCTAGCTAGTCGTCTTTACAAGAAATATTGACCAGAACTACCAAAAATATTCTCCGTCCACTTATTGGCTGAAAAAACATATGTTTTTTAAACAAAATTTTTGAAGCCGTAATTATTAGAAACATCAGCTGTTGAACTTCTTAGGTGTACATTTAGGTACTTGTCATGAATGTGCCAGTGATAAACGTTGGAATCAATGAAGCTTTTCTATTTTATTTTCATCCATTTGAATCTAGACACTGAAGCCGGGAGGCCAATTATAATCCCGTTCCAAGCTTAAACAGTGCCCTCCACTGAGACCAAAGGAATTACACTTATCACTGTCTGAGTGAGTTGTGCATGGCACATACACCCATGCTCATTTCCAATTTGTTTGACCTCATGGTGATTACGGCCTGAGAAAGGTATTGATGGAATGAATACATTAAATATCATTCATTTTTTGATATTACAAAGTAACCGCCTAACCACGTATAATTCGCAAGAAGTAAACTGCAAATGGCGTCCCTTTGTGTTCAGTGTTTAAACAATTATTTAGCAGACCACAGCTCCACCCTAAACACATTGTACATGTAGGTCAATGTCCCCAATATAGCAAGGTGACAGGCCCCAGGTTATTTGTGTGTGGAAGGAATGATCAAAAGGGAGCCCCCCCCCCCCCCCCCCCCCCCCCCCCCCCCCCCCCCCCCCCCCCCCACCGCCACCACCACCACCTCATGATGGACCTGAGGCCAGAAGGCACATTTTTTATCAAGTTTCCACCTGTGCAATTTAAATTCAATTATAGTTGCAATTAAGGATTTTTTTTATTATTTGATAAGCAATTATATACAGTGGTGTCTTTATTAGTGCAGAAGCATATTGTGATCAATGTTACAGACCTCTCTCCCAACAGAGGCCTATTGCCGGCCTATTGCCGGCTTCTGTCTTTCCTATACTGATATTTTCATGGTAAATGTGCCCCAGTAAGCTTGTCCGACCTGGTTCCTCCTATCAGGTTGTTTGAGAGTGATCAAACCAGGCTTTCTGCTTCTTCTCACCCACACACTCTCACTTTGCTAAGATGTAGAATAAAGAGCCATTTCAACAGCTTAATAACACACTTACTGCACCTCTTTGGAACTCCTTGCCTGGTGCTTGTTTCCCCTCCATCCTACAATCTAGAATGTTTTAAGAGGCAAACCGATTCCTACCTTCAGCTCCCTTCAGTTATTTTCATCTTTTTTTCTCTCTTATTTTTTGTAGACCCCTTACAAAGAGTGGCTTTTAGCCTTGTTTGGGTTGAACTTCCATAAACAAATACACAAATAAATAATTTTTTTGTTATCAGAAGGTGTGTTCCTTTCCAAGAAAAGCCGTTTACATTTTTATGACAGTTTTACGGTGAGATGTTAAAAGTGTGATCTTTGCTCTTTGGCTCCCGGTGAAGTTTGGTCCATTCTTTTGATCCAGCTACTAAGTGTAAGATTTGAAGATTGGCACGGTGTAGCTATATAGGAAGTATAAATTGTGTAGGTTAAAAACACCAATAGCAAAACCATGTGAATCAAATCCCCTTTGGGGAGTTGGTTCTGAGACTGAGAAGTGGGAACGTGACACATCGTAATTACAGGATGCTGCTTTTCAGCTGATCAGCTGATTTCCTTTTTGTTTAAGGGTTTGTTTGTTTAGGTTTTTTTGTGCTAACATCTGAAATGCAGCACGTACAATGTTTTATGTGCTTGTTATTTCCTAATTTGTCTTTTATTACACTAAAATTTGTATGTGTCTGTAAATCAAATGAATTCTTACCCGCTGATTTTACCCGCGGAAGTTACTGCTATATGTCTCCAAATCAATTTTATTATTTGGCCAGTTTATAAAAATGTGTGCATTGACCTCATGTGGCCTCCATAGGAATGTATAGTCATGGAGGTAGAAATTTTCCATCTCCATGGTATAGTGTAGTCCTTGGTTGCTACCATTGTACAGTCTTCAGTAGGCTGGGTGTTGTAATAATAGTGTTCCCAGTCTGTGGGTTTGTTTATTGATTCACTTTCAATCTTAATTAAGAGGTCAAGAATGGCCCATGGCCATAAATACCCCCCCCCCCTCATACCTGATCCATACAGTCAAGGTCTCACTCAGCAAGGAGTCAAGACACCATTCAGGGCTGCTACTTCATGGAGGCAATTAGTTGCCCCGATGCCCCCAAGTCATTGACTTGGTGCCCCCTGAAATAGAGGTTCCCTTAGGAAAACATGGCTTGCACTTACAAGAAGAAAGACTCTGCTAGGGTCGAAAGAGTCGGGCCATTAACAATTTTTTGCGAGAATAAAAAAATATTAGGACTGAACACTCCTTTACTCTCATGGACAAATTAATGAGAATGAAAACATGTATTGCAAGAAGGCTGTCCTTGTTAGCTCAAGAAAACTAAAAGCCTAATGGTGTGATAAAAGCATACATTTAAGACAAATGTACTTCAATCAAATGTCTGGTATATTATATTAGAGAAAAATCCTTTTCACTGAAAACCTTCTGGGATATGTGGCTTCACTGGGCTATCATAGTTATGAAAACATAGAGCTACAAAACGATCCTTTGTAGAATTTCCTAGAAAATTTTGAGGTAGTATTTTGAAAGATTGTTATAAAACTCTTATAAAGTGTAGCTTGATTTCCAAGGTTTCGTTTTAAGAAGCTAACAAAGTTTTGCACGAGAAAATGAACACACTCCCCATGTGAGTAGAGCGAAACTGAAGGACCTTCCTTTGTTAACAAACACAGCTGTCTTGGTAACTCAAAAGTTTGTAAAACTTCACAACTTATTTTCTGTATATTTAATCACATGACTTGAACCTTATCCAAGTGACTGGTTAGTTTGATGTGGTTTAAAGTGTGTGTGTGGTTTTTTCTTTTTCTTTTTTTCTTCTCAAGAGTGCAAACGCAGACTACATTTTCAATTTCATTGTGTAATTGGATACATCCTCATTGCTGAAGACCACAGATCTATTTTGGGGAACCTTATAGCTCAGACTGAAATGTGTGGTATGAGAAATCTTTAAAGTTGTTGAATACATTAGAGAGGCAGAAAATGTGCCATTATTGGTTATTCTTATTTTATCTTTCTGGTAACATGAAACCTAGGAACCCTCAGAATTGCCTTGCATTAGTAACCCTTAGGCCTGAGATGTTGAAGGACAAGATGTTGAAAAGAAATCTCAGTTTTAGAATTGGGGGGAGCAGAGAGGGCAGTAAAAATAAACCACATGCAGTGCTCCGATCCAAAGCGGGATTCGAACCGGAGTCCACAGAGTTCATTTTGTTTAGATGATCTTCCCAACAAAGGAACACTGCAAAGCTCCTACAAGGGGATATATGACACCAAGCTGGCAACGGACAATCTCTCTCATACCTGTACAAAACATTGCTTTAACATCTATGATTATGAATTGCCCAAATAGAAAAACTGTGATTAAGTAACTAGACGACAATACTTATTCAAGTCATTGTGAAATGAGTCAGTGGTTAGCTTTGCCGGATTTTGACCCATATGCACAACCTTGTGATTGCAAGTCCTGTAGTCTAACCACTTGACCATGGTGATGATATTTTCCCCAATGTTTACATAAAAGTGTGTAAGACGGGGTTGCGATTGGGTTAAAGTTTCCTGGGGTTTTGTATTATCTCCTGGAAATTAGCTCTGCAGCAGGAAAAGGGCTTGTGTGAAATGATTTTTAAACAAAATAATAATACTGGGCTCTTATATAGAGCTTTATCACACCCCTAGCCTAGGGGTGTTTCAAGTGATCAGTATTTGTCTTTCAATAGGATAAGCAGAGCTATATTTTGAATTATAAAACCCGTTTTTGTTGCACCGTCTAATGGTTTACACGGTGCTGCAGCACATTCAGCAGCCACTGCAAGAAACATCGGGGCAAACCCCTTCTCTTCCCAATAAGTGTAACTGTGGGTTCTTTTTCTGTGCATTATTACACAACATATTGGGACCTACAGCTTTATGTCCCTTCCTAAAAGGACAAAGCAATAATGGTTAAGTGTCTTGCTTAGGGACACAAGTGCCTAGACTGGGACTCGAACCCACACTCTGCTGATCAGAAACACCAGAGCTTGAGCCCAGTGTACTTGCCGCTTGGCCATGACACGCCATGTCGAAGCATGGAGAAAGAGGCAGATCGTCCAAACTTATCAACATTTACATGATCATATGAAGAACTTGGATGGGGGGGGGGGGTGGAAGCCAGAGGCAACTATGCACATAGCTTTGCCAACTTCACTGACCATGAGCCTGCCATGTTAGTTTGAAAGAAAATGATGCCATAATCATGTAGATCCGGCCTTAATTGTAGGTTGCCATGGTAATGACCGATAATTTTGTAATTTGTTCCCGTAGCGATCGCACATAGTCGTTGGAAGTTGTAGGACTGATCACAATAGCATCATTAGAGACAAAATTAGTTTTTAATTTGGCTGCAGCACTGCTCATGTTTTTCTACAGAAAGAAACCTTACAAAAATTAAGTCAGATGAAACTGTCATCGGCTTGTTAAGGAACAACATGCCTGATGCTTGATACACAGTCTGAAGGCAAGGCAGTTTTTTTCCTTCTACAGGGCACCTGTATATGAGGAAAGTTGAACTTTGTAGGCCTACTTGGAAATTTCAATGGGCACCAAGGCAGTGACCGGCCCAAGCCTAGGAACTCCATCATCTTCTTGGCCCACCTTATACCCTATATAAGGCTTAAATCTCCCAAGAAATTATCCATGATGCGGCCTCTTTAATTTGGAAATAAAGAAAAGGAAACCTGGGTGTGGTCGTCTTTAAATAAGAGCATAATTCGCAGTTCACTTAACTTTGTCTACAATTATCAGTGTTAATTGAAACATTTCATATCTCACCGCAAGTCGAACTGTACTCCAAACATTGGAAAGGATATATTCTATTAGAAGTGAGTTTGAACGGAATGGCGGCCATAATTAATTTGTTGTCCAGGGGTCGCTGGAGTTGGCGTGAGGGGGGTAATATTGATTCACTGAGTGGAAATTAGCGATTAGCCCGATATGTTTTATTTTGGGAAACCAGCTGAAAATCAAATCCTGTCGTTGTAATTTGAGATGGCTGGACGGGTAAATCAAATTATAAACCTAACAAGATTTCTGTCGAATAAGGCACAGGGGTTTACAAGAGCGTCCTAAGGGTTACTGTAACTGGTACCCATGGAGATCATGTCAGGCTTTGATTTGGATTGTCTTACCAGTGAATTGTTACAAAATAGGTATTAGATTTCAACTTCTCCTGAGGCCTATAGTGTTTCTAAAAAGGGAATTGTGTCAAGAAAGCAGAACGATAACAAACAATATTGTTTGTATTCCTTGTACCATTCCATTTTAACGGATCCCTGTTCCTTGATCCATTCCTTTTCATTCGACCCTTACCCTCCTCTCTTCCCTTACCTGCAAGCTACCCTTTTAATCCTTCCGGCCCCTCCCCTCTCTTCTTCCTTGCCCTCAGTCTCTCCCTTACACTGCTAAAAACGGTATTCTTGAAATAAGAAAAACATCTTATTTTGAGAAAATATTTCTTGTGTCTTTTCTAGGAGTGACACAAGAAATATTTTCTCAAAATATGATGTTTTTCTTATTTCAAGAATACCATTTTTAGCAGTGTACCATTTTTTGCGCTCCTTTCTTTGCGCTTTTCATTTATGGATTTTATTTTAAACCAATTCTTGTTATGTTGACACTTCCTGTTAAATTCACACTTGAGTTTTGAATGTTTTATGTTAAAAAAATTTAAATACAACTTCTAAACCTTTGTAAACTGATTATTTTAGGGTGTTTTTCTCCAAATTGATCAGTGTTAATTGTGTTTTTAAACCAAATAAATATAAACAAAAATATCCATTTAGTCTCCTGACTATGACTAAAGCACACTGGTCAGGCATTAAAAGATTTCTCAGGATGTTTCCTGGTTTCAGCATTTTCTCAAACCCTTGTCTTCTTGAAAGAAGTAAAGCAGTCTCCAAAGCGAGAAAGAATAGTTTTCCTGAATTTCAAACATCTGGGAGGTTCTGGGTCTAGAATAATGGGGAGTTCTGGGTCTAGAATCAGGGGAAACCCAGACCTGCAAGCTATAGGGGGGCCTACAGTGTGTACTTTCAGGTATTTTGACAGTCCTCAAATCTCATCCCTGACCAGTCACAAGAGTTGAGAAAAACCAGCCGGCTCTTTTCACGTCCGAAACCAGCATTTCTACATGTTTCACTTGAGAGAATGCTTTGAAATATTCTTTCAATATTGTTTATATTATAAAGCTCTAAATGTTTAGTGGACCAGAATTTGTTTAACATAACCAAAATCATAAAGACAACGATTCCGCTTCAGTTTAACAACTGTTTTGTTTTAGACAAGCACTAAGACAAGATTCATCTCATTTGTCTCATAATGGTAAGCATACTTCAGTGCTCAGTAGAATTAAAGAGAGTTCTCAGATTTGAAGTCCACAAATCAACGACAATTTTGTTTGTTCAAATTATTACACTGTGCAGTAGTATTATTTAATTTATAAAACACAAGACCCTCCGGACTCTGGCCCGCCATATTCTAAAATCACCAGCCTGCAGTCCAGCGTTAATCTCGAGCCTTGAACATTAATAGTTGTTTCCAATTATAAATTGAAAAATAATTGATGCTCTTTTTTCCCAAGTAGTGCACTACACTGCTTGTTGATGTTGTTGATGTTGTTGTTGTTGTTGTTGTTGTTGTTGTTATTGTTGTTAGTGTTGCTCTTGCTCTCTTTCAGTGTTGCTGTTTCTGCTGTTGTTGCTACTGCTCTGCTGCTGCTGTTGCTGTTGTTGTTGTTTTTGATGTTATTGTTGTTGTTGCTGTTGTTGTTGATGTTGATGTTTTGCTTTTACCTGTATACAAGGTATGTTATTATTATTATAAGTTGCAATAGAGATGGATCTAGCATAGATCAGTCATGGGAAACATGGCCATTAGTGACAATACCTGTTGGCATAACAATTGGATCTGTATGAATCCACTTGAAGCCTTTTCACTCTGTGTGCATTTCACCGTGGGAAAACTGTCTCACAATAGAAACAGTTTCCTTTTTTAGCCCCAGGCAGAATAAAATATGAATGAACGTCAAATAAAAAGACTGGAATGGTCAAGATGGTAGAGGAAGAGTAAACTTGAAAAACAATACTGTCTGTGTTGATTGAGTGTTGGCTGTATGTGCTGCTACTGGCATGGTTATACTAAAGTACAATGAATATGAGGTGAGCTTTGGTGTGATGCTTTTACTGTCTATGAATCAAGCATATGGCACAGCATGATGTGTTTACACTTGAAACTTGCTATCAAGATACACTCCATACTGTATCATTATTTAGTCACGACCTTTTACAACAGTTCAAATTTAACATTTATTTATATTTCTGACCAGTTGAAAAGAGAACGATTATTGGATAGTAATTATCACAACCTGCAAAAGTAAACGTTTTTATATTAAATTAGTTCCTCAACAAAATCATGACCTCGTGACATTTATTTATTATGGGTGGAACTTCCACTGATTTGCGTGCTGGCTTGAGCGGCGTGGCCATTTCCCACGTTGACGTAGTTGTATACCAAGAACGTCTAACGGAAGGATATATCAGAAGTTGTTGGATTGACATTTCCTACTGACCCAATGAGGATGCACCAAGGACATTTCAGGGAATTTTGACGTAAGACTCAAAGTTTTTATTCGCACATTTTGCCGGATAAAATTTCTCAAGTTCTAGAACTTGAACCTTTATATCCTAGTGTGAGCAGACCATCGTTGTGGGTGGGGGAGGGGGGGGGGGAGAGAAGTCTTTAAAACCCAGCACAAAGGCTTTGGAACTCCCTACCTGAAACTGTGAAACTTTCAAATTCACTTGGCATATTCAAGAACAGTTTAAAATCCTACCTGCATAAAGAAGCATTTTGTTTACTTTTTTCACTCCTTTTTGTGTGATGTTACTTCCATTTATTTATTCATTTATTTTTTGGGGGCAGATCAGCACCACTTGCAGCGGATATCGGTGCTTTAAAAACAAAAATCATTATTATTATAATATGGATAGTTCCAAGACCAAACTTCCTTTTATGATACTATCTCAACTCTCTTAATAACACTGGTTACTTCACGCAAAAGCGAAATGCAAATGTGACTTTTTATGACACAAATGGTGTGCGCTGTTTTCCAATAGACCCTTCCCATGACATATGCTAATTACATTACTTATGTGAGCGTACATACACTCTTGGTTGGCAAAGCCATAAAGTTGTGTATTACCACACCACCAAAACAAAAAGGCACATGTGTGTCCTCAATTTGCCATCCAGTAGTGTTCGTGCACATTTGTGTGAAGTGTAATTCACCTTAAACAATTTGTTGTAACATCCTTAATGACTGCATGATTTGTTGACGTCACAATTGCAGGATGTACAACCTGATTTCCTTGATTGTTGTCTGATTTGACTGTAGGAAGTCAAACGTAGTTGTATACTGAAGGCAATTTTCACAGAATAATTTCGGTTGAACAAAGAACAAATCGACCTGTGCGAGACTGGATCCTTCGGCCTTGAAATTTACCCAATCGGTTTCCCTTGTGGTTTATTATTCTTGATATTTGAACATAAAAAGTTGCATCCCCTTAAGGTGATCCCTCTCCTGCCGCTTCCCAGGAAGCTACATGGCAGCCACAGGTTGAATGACGTCTGACTGGTACCCCCAAACAATGATAATGACAAATATTGGGAGACCGCCAACATTAGGGCTAGACAGCTCAGTTGGTAGAGCACCCGCATGTTAATCCAGATGTCGCACTGGTTCAAATCCCACTTTCGTAATTTTTTCTTTGTTCGAACCCCAAACTATTTATACTCTCTTAAAGTTTAAGAGTGAAATTCCATCTAATAGATTGAAACTAGGGACAAATCATCTGCACAGTATCACTATAGTTTCAATCGATTCAAGTGAATTTCAGTCTAAAGCTACAAGAGAATATTTGCCCAGTCATTTTCCCTTGTGGTTTATCATTACTTGATATCATGCCTTTTTGTAGCATGACAGTATAGAATGTCATATCCATCAAAAAAAGATGTACTGATTTGGACATTTGTGAATTAGCAGCTGCTTTTGAAGTTAAACTTCGCTATTTTTATGCTAAACTAAATTCTTGACGGAATGTCTCAGCTCAACTCAGTTTGCTCCGTTCAGTCAATCACAAGTAATGTTTGTTTGCATTTGTTTGTTTGTTTTGTACTTAGACTGATTTAGAATCTAGTGCATAGCCTGACCTTGCACACAGCTTGATCCTTTTATCACACATTGTATAGACATTGTAATATCATTGCTGGTATAACCCTGACCGGGGGGGGGGGGGGGGGGGGTCATTTCAGCTAAAAATATTTTCTATACGTCCATTAAAAGTGATGCCTTCATCTGAAGGGGACTATCCATTGTCCATAGCACCAATAATTTGGGGTCAGATTTTAGATAGTTGATGCTTAGGCTCTATATATGTTCTTTTGAAGAACAAAAAATGAACAGAACCAAAATCATGAATATGGGGTTTAAGCTTAACAGATTCTTGCCCCTGAGGCAGATTTTATAATATGTTTTACTGATGGGTTTAGTGCCACTCATTCTTTGATGGATTTCTGATGGTTGTTCAACCAAGAGGTATACTGCAGTAAAATTCACCTTGTGATTTTGATCTCTGGTCTAGCTCAAAGCAGAGATCAGGTAAATAATAATAATAATAATAATGTGAATTTGTATAAGCGCTGGTATTCGTCAAATTACTAATGCTCAGGGCACTCTTACAAGTCAGGGAACCACATTGGAAAAGCAAGAAAACAATATCGGTTCATGAATACAGTTCAAAAGCATGCTTGAACACGAATGTTATTAAGAACTTTTTGAAACTCAATGCCAAAGAGGGCGAAAGACGCACATCAAATGGAAATGAGTTCCATAAGGTTCCGCAGGAACACGATGTGCAACTCGAGCTGAAATGTGAAGTATGCACTCGCCGCCATTTTAGTAAGCAACTCTTTTGATGCAGCAATAGAACAGTACAGACAATGACCATTGCTATCAATGCTATAACAAAACGGTTGTCCCCAAAATGATGTTGCAACTCTGACATCAATCGACATAAAGTTGCTGCTCATAAAGACAAAAATTGCTGTAGACACTCATTGAATAAACACAGAGAATGTTGATAGTTGGCAAGTTGGTAAACTGGTTCCTGTATAACCCCATGAAGGAAATGCTACTTGAAAAATTGGCTTTCGGCTCCAATTGGCGACCCCCCCCCCCCACCCACGCATTCAAGTGTGTACTCTTGTGATGTCAAGACCATATATAGCAACAACCCGTCACCACACGTAGCCATTGTCTTAGTTCACTCACAGAGCAAGGATTCAACCTGACATTGAGATTACAACAACAATTTTTAAAAATAACTTGGCCACATTAAAAAAATAAAACTTCCAAAACTTATGTTTGTTAGTTCTGTTCGTTGGAAACCTCAGAGGTACTTTTGATGCCTGTAAACATGACCAAATCTTGCTTTTTTGGTATCAATAACCGACTTAATCTCATTGTTGACCTCGAAGCTATCCTACCCTCCGGGTTTGATTCTACAATAGTTAATTGTAAAAAACAGAAACCTGGTTCATTATTTTACTAACGCTGTCTCATTATTTTACTAATGAGAGCCTACAGATAAATTTTTGTTTGAATTTTGACACTAATATTAAACTGATCTCATTAACAGTGGCTTACTTGCCCTCGCCCCTTTCCCCCGTCTTCTTCCCCCCCCAGTTAGTTTATATTTAAAAATATTTTTAAGAGAGCAGTCTGAAAAGTTGTTTTGTTTCTCCTTCAACTATACTGATTCTATATAAATCCAAAGGGCTTAAACAAAAAAACATGCTGTACTTTTTAGCAAAGGGCCTACTTCGTTGCAAAATGGCAAGTATACCAGTGTTCTCCCTTAACAGTGGTCCACTGGCCAAATACCAGTTAAAACACCTAAGGACCACTCAGAATTCTGTCCAACTAGTACTTTCTGGCTAGTTTATTGCTGAAGTCCCATCCCACATGTAAATCACTTCATATTAGTTCAAAAGTCCCACACTAATGACAATGTCGAAAGAAAACCTACAAATATCGACCAGTGAAAAAGCTGGCGGACTAGTGAAATGACAAGCTGACTGGTCATGCCCTTTCTAGGTGGACTGGTCGTGCTGGCTATAGTCAGTGAAAAAGTTAAGGACAAACCCTGTATACACACTTCTGAGGGTTGTCTTTGAAAATTGACTTAAGGTTTTGAAGATGAAGTTAAAGATCTAGGTTAAGTTGGCTTGTCTGACTTGTAGTCGGACTTCCCCCTCGGACTCTGACATTGAGGACTCAGCTGGACTTGGAACTTGGGGATTGTGGACTCGAGTATACAACAGTGGGTTATAAGTAAACATGATTAAGTGACCTACTAGCATTCAAAGTGAACATTGCTTTTTATCTTTAATTCAGAGTAAACCAGCCTTGGGAGGGGTCAGGGCTTGTCAGGTCATACTTTCAACCATTGTTGGCAAAATGGTGAATACAAACCATCAACTGATTCATTCATTACCAAGCTGAACAGCAGCCAGTACTAAAAAAAGGTTGACCCAAAATGGCCCTGGTCATCAATGAGACAAATCACGAGTCAAACTTTGAGCTTTTGACTGAGTGACAAGTCTAATAGCATTGTGAAATGGAAAATCTACTTTGGAAGGTTATTTTAGTTAACTCTCTGAACTGTGAAAAGGCTTCAACAACTTATACTCTTAAACTAGCCCAATTGTCATAAAGCTACTTTAAAAGTATACCAGGGTATGTGCACGCTATAAAAAGTCAAATTTAAGACTTTTTAAGACCCTTTTAATGCTACCCTTAACAACATTTAAGACCAAACGAATGTGAACAAAGCAGGGGGAAACAGCAACACCACTCACACTTTATTGTTTTTTTTTTTACATGCACTATAATTCAGTTCTCTACCAGCAGATAGGAAAATTCATTACAAGCTTCATCCATGTTTTAAGCTCTTAAATAACTAAATTTAATACTTTATAAGGATCCATGGAAACCCTGTATTGGTCGAGCTGACAAAATAGTCGCGGACAGTGTTTATGTTTTGTGTGATCAACTATTGTGTGAGTCAGGAGAAAAAAAGTAAAAAGAAAAAACCATGAACAATTTTCAGTATAAACACAGTGTCCTTCCATTTGGTCATTACAACCAAAATCGGCTGTTTTCAGATACAGTTTTCTCGAATATGACTTCATTTCAGAGGGAATTATTTTACAGAAAAAAATAGTTCTAGTCTGATCTTCACATAAGCTTTCAGACTAAAATTAACAATGTTGTTTCTTATCCTGTATAAAAACTTTAAGCACAAAAAGTTTACCAGAATCAAGCCAAACTACCATGTCACATGTTCCACCTGTGACTGGTATCCTGCTCATTGTTGCTCAGCAGAAAATGGTTAGGCAAAATTTTGAGTAATGTAATCGGCTTATCTTGGTCAACAGAAACATGAACCCACACATCCTGAAATACTAAAATCCAGTAAACAATTGTCTTGTTGGCAAAACAGAAAGTGCGTGATTTCAAAAAGACTGAAATGGATGACCAAACATGGATACTCTTTTCTAAGAAACAAGGATTTGGCAGAGTAATTTGTTTTCTCTACATCCTGCAAGATAAGTCTTGACATTTTAAAGATTTCTTTGACTACAGTTCCTTTTGTCAGTTGAATGTTTTCTCAAAGATTATATTGGACCAGGGCCCAATTTTATGGAGCTTCTTAACAGTTTTCTACTAATAGCAGAAATGAGCAGGATACCATGTACTGTACATGTTACATGGTATTTTGGCTGGTAACTTTATTTTGGTAAGCATACTTTTGTTGTGCTTAGCTACCTTTTGTGATGAAGCGGCTCTATGAGATTGGGCACAAATCCCAAGTTCTCAGTGCTTTACTTGACTTTAGTTTTGACATGGATAAAATGCTCTACACCCACAGGTCAATGCTGGATTGAAATGTTGTGACATGTATAAAGAAAGGTCAGTGGACTGGGGAGGAGGTGGGTTGTCATCTTCCTTTAGATAAAGAGAAGACCAGGGGCCAAATTTACAAAGAGTTAAGATTGATCTTAACTGTGTATCATTCTTAATTGCTATGCAAAGTGTGATGTCACAATATAAATCTCTATGGAAATATTGGCAACTCATCTTAAGATGAATTCTAGTTCTTTGGTAAAATCAAGCCCAGGCCACCTAACACTTAGGGCCCAATTTCATGGAGCTGCTAAATGGCCGATTCTGTGCTTACTGCTCGAGTTTTCATCTCATAGCGAACCAAATGCACAAGAAAAGGCATGCTATCCTTCCAGTGCTTACTGTATGGAAATGAATGACTTAACAATGCAAATCCATGGTAAACATGGTAAGCTGGCCGCCTAATTTTCTTTCTAACTTGTGAAATCTGCTTATGCTTAAGGAAATTTTTCTGCTATAGTTAGCATGAAAATTTGCTTACCGTTCAGCAGTGCTATGATATCGACCCCAGTTCTTTATATTTTTGGTGATGTTGAGTATGCAAATCCTCTGCAATATAATGCGCAGGAGGTTCTGTACACAAACCTGTTAAGATTAACACTGCCTTTACACTTAACTTGATCCTGCAAGGAAGATCAAAGGAGGATCTGATCCCGCTAGGGACATTAAGCCTTCTGTTGTTGCATTTACACTTGCGTGTGATCTCACATTGAATCAGCTATCTGAAGCACAGCTCATAACAAATTCTGAAGCTGATGGCCATGTGGCCATTTAGAACATCTTTATTATCAGCTGTCAAACAAGCTCAACAGGATTAATGGTTTTCCTTATCTGGGCTAATCTTGTTGTTGTTTGAGGATTAGTGTTTTTTGCTTACTGAGTAAACACACAACCAGATGGTCAAGGCATCTTATTATCTTAATGGTTGATCCTTTTTACATTCAATAAGAAAAGGACAACCAAATACACATTCAAGTCCGGTAAACAAAGAAAGAAAGGGTTCATTGTTGGCAAGCTGGGGAGAGAGATTTGCACTCTGTTATTCTTTCAATACATGTAGAGTTAAGTTGGCTCCAAAACTTTTTCAAACATGAGGTTTATGTTTACATTACATGTACATGTACAGGTAGTTACAATTTTTGTTTTAATAGATCAATAACCCATGTGGGTTAAATTGGAATAATGTCTAGCAGGGAACGATTTCATCGAGCAGTTTGCATAGCAAAATATTTGGACTGAACATTTTTTGTACACAATGACTGCTATTTTGATTGAGAAGCCAATGATGATTTTTGAGTTGCGACATAATTCCAATGCAGTCACGCCATTATTTTGTACAGATGTATAAGATGGAAATCAGAAAGTTTTTGAAGACTCCTAATAAGCATTCTCCTCGGTTAAATTGTATGAAATAAACTATTAAGTTTCTTCTGGCTTACGCGCTTTAGCCTTCCCTTCAGCTGAATTCAATAACAACAGCACAAAAAAAACCCAACCACAACTATGTAAGTGTTTTAATCTCTGTAATTGGAAACAACAGCTCAAATTTCTCTGGCTAAAAGTTCAACTTGTTGATTGCCTTTGTGGTTTCTTCCCCGCCTTTCACCTCTGTGGACCCCGGTTTGAATCCCACGTCAGACAGGAGCCTTGCCAGTGAATTTGGTTTTCATTCCCTAACTGATTGTGTAGGTTTTCCCCACTTAGGGTTTTCCTCCCACAGGTAAAACCAAGATTTTCTCTTTACAGGTATCTTCAGGCCTAAGGGGTCATAGATGTAATTTGTTTTTACACTTCAAATTGATCAGAAATTGTCTACACCTTGTGAAACTTCAGCAGCAATTTCTTATGAACAAACTCCCAACATATTAATAAAATGCAGTTTTAATCCAAACAGCTCGCCTAGACTGCAACGGCAGCAAAAATGTACTATTGCATTTGTAGGGAGTCATAACAACAATTACCATTGCAATACTCACAGTCCCAAAACACATCCTTGAGGGACCTCCTGGGTTTGCGCATGAATCCAAGGCAGACACAACATAATTATTAGTGTAGTACCATATCTTTATGACTGAAATTAAACACAGTCCTGTTGTAAAAGTCAGAGGGGGGGGGGGTTGCTAGTCATGGCATTATGCCAAGCCATGTCTCTTCCTTTTTGTTTGTTTTCTGTTTCTTATCTAGAAACTATCAAACGAGGAAACAGTTGAGAAGCATTTCCCTCTTGCTGAAGATCCTTTTATGATCTAATAGTCCATATAAAGGAAAATATCACCACGTTCCATCAAAAACCACCAAACAAACAAAACCTGGAAGTTGCCAAATATGGTGTGGGCATCTAAAGTTCTATTCAAATAGTTCAAAAAATAGCCGTACTAGTCAGATAGATAAAACAAGGAAAGTAGTGGTAGCACTTAAAGACTAACTAATTACACAAACAACAGCATAAGCTTTCGCAGCAACAACTACTTCATCGGATTCAAATCGTTGTAAATGGAGGGTTAAACAATATAGAAATACACTCAGGAGAATGCTGTGCTTGAACTTAATGTGCCTGCTGTACATACATTTTACTTTCCGTATAAAGAGAACTGTCATAACAACATACTGCCATAAAGAGCAAATTTCAAGAATCCAGTCTCTTGAAGTCTGGTTTTTCTTTGTTTTCTCCGCTTCTTTTAAAACAAGGTCCTGGTTTTAACAAGGAACTTTGTACGGTCCCTGCTATCTAGTTCTGAGAGTCGAGTGAATATGTACACCCTCTATGTTAGCAATGGAAAAACAAAATATCAAGGCCATGTGCAAGGCACACTGTGCCAGATTGACACACGGAAAAGCTGTAGAAAATGGCTGCCAAAATGAGTTTCCTCATCAAGGACTTTGACATGTTATTCTCAGCGGTGTTCCACTTCAATTTCGCAAGCACTTAAATGCTACTGCCATCATCTTTGTCAAGGCAATTCCGTTTTTCCTTAGGGGACCTCTATGAGGGAAAGACAAGTCTTTACTAAACATTTTAAAGGGCATTTCACCAGGGGGCATGGAGGCAGTTGCCTCTGGTGCCCCTGGCCAGTTATGGTTATATCAGGCATGCTTCAGTTTGCATACCGAATGAGTGCACAATGTGGTGCATAGTGGTACCCCTCCTATTGTGTCTTCATTTTGTGCTTGAAATTTCAGGAAGATGATTTTCTATTGTTAATTTATTATATTTTTATATTTTTTTATTATGATTATTTTATCATTATTATTATTTAATTATTTTTTAGGGCGGTTACTTCTGTACAAGAGGAAAAGTTTGTTTAAGCGTGGGAGCATTGGGGTGGGGGGGGGGGGGGGGGGGGGTATTCTCTGCCCATATCGTACATGGTATAATCAGGGGTGCCAGACTATTTCACAGCCGTAGTTAAAAGCCATGGCTGTGGCTATGGCCAGGGTACTATGTCCCTGAAGCCAAACAGCCACAACTATTAGTCAAAGACAGACCACAAACGTCAGCCTTTTACTTTCAAAAGAAACTCTCACACAGACCAAACACAAGTGTTGTTGATTCTCAAAATATTTTGCAAAATTGTTTTTTTTTAATAATAGTAATTAATGTGAAACAAAGAAATGGTTTGGCATACACTTCAATAACAGATACAAGAAAGTGAAACAGAAATCCGAAGATAAAAACAACAATCATTGAGCACTAAAAATGTCCACATATTTAATACAACCGATAAGGTTGCTTATCAAAACAGTCACAATACAATGTAAATGTCACGAGAGAAACTGTGACACATCACCATGATTACATACACGTCTGTCACAATGTATAATAAAAAGACGTCATCTAACGATGTCAAACCGTCTTCTGGATCACATGATTTCATAATTTACAAAATGTCATAATTTATCTGTCAGTTGTTTAAAAATAGCTATACAAAATTGAGTGTCTTGTGTGATAATACAATATTGCCGTAAGAAACCCTTCTGTGGTGACTGACGGACCAGCACTCACAAAAGAAAACATTACAAAATTCATTTAATGCAAGCCCTGAATCAAACCTAGACTCAAGAATATGCTCCCTCTGAAGCTTCCATAAATTAAAAAAAAGGCAAATTTTTATAAGATGTATTTTTTTTTAAGAATGCAGAAATTGAAATCTCTGTTATTTTGTTAAAAATCACTGAAAGTACAATAAGAGTTTTGTTTGACTACATTGCGACCAATCAGCATTTAGATCAGAAAAAGCTATAGACACAATTAGTTGTTTTTGTTCTGTTTTTAAAAGGAAGAAATGGAGAAAGGTAGTTCTTCGTCTGATTGCACATATTGCACTGTGTCACACACAACTGATGCGATGATTTGTCTATTTGCACCACATAACCAGATGGATATATCAAATGTAAAAAAAAAAACATATCTCAAAGAATTAAATAATTTAACTGTTGCTGAGTTGCACCCACTCTGCAGCATTTTTAGGGGGGAAAATGCCAGATAAAGTGGGGGAAGAACAAAAAAACAAAACCTTAAAATACTTAAATACTATGTTTTCTTAATTTAGAAAAAAAAAGTAACCAGAACAATTCAATGTTAATTTCAGGTCCTTAAGTTTTTTTTGCCACAGCGAGTGGCAATTAAATAGTTTGGCAGCACTTTTTAAAACTTTCACACAATCTGAGTTAATCAGAATAAATATTAACGGCAAAAAATAAATACAATTAACTGTTCGAAAGAGTTCTGCTCTGAGCATGTGTGTTGTGGTACCCTTCAACTCATCTCAAGACACATTGCTCGAATACAGGTAAATATTACATCTCATTCAGATGGTATCTTCAACCAGATTTTAGTTTTTTCAACGAATACTCTTTACTCCACACACACCAACTCCACCATAATCAGAGTTTCAATCTTAGCGTGTTTCATAAAATGTACTAAGTTAACACCTTTTAAAGTCCCCCACCCTCGTTGTGTCTTTCGTGATACAAAGAGC
The DNA here is from genome assembly GCA_010994315.2 of Pisaster ochraceus. NCBI lineage: Eukaryota > Metazoa > Echinodermata > Asteroidea > Forcipulatida > Asteriidae > Pisaster > Pisaster ochraceus. The sequence continues at coordinate 9,447,816 of CM021543.1, read as the reverse complement.
ACTCGGATCCCAAGAGAGTGGATCCAGATACACCAGGAGGCCGACAGTGTGTACAGTGCTTGAGTTTTCATCCTTTTTTGGGGGGTGGGGGAGGAGGGGGTTGTGGGTTGTGAATGGATTTAATATAACTATTAAACAATTGAATAAAATTGCATTGATCAATGCTTATAAGGTAATTATGAATTATGATTTAAAACACCCTGAAACACTGTCTGTGTTTGACACAGACAAGTTCATTACAAAACAACTTAAAGACTTACACAAAAAAAACCAAAAAACAAACAAACAAACAAAAACGTAATATTTTATCACGGGGATGAAGGAATTGCTAAATTATTCTACGGTAATGGATAGGCTAACAAAACACTCCTGTGTACACTAAATACAAAACGTCAACTTGCCAATTGGGTAAAAATCGGATGGAAACACACTGGAGGCACCATGTGACTTTCTTTTGTTTTGTTTTAAAGCAGTACTGTTCTTTTTTTAACGGTGGTTTAGGTGTTGCTTCTTTTATTTCAAGGAAAGGCTTTTTGTTCTTTCTCTCTGAGTATATAATTGTTGCTTAGTTAAACTTTGCAATAAAAGAAGTTTTAAAGGTGCGAGGGAAAATGGGTACTGAGGTGAAATGTTTAGACTTTTATCACATCCACTTTTCGTCTGCTTCTGATACGAGTTCTAATAATAATTTCCTTGAGGCTATAACTTCAATTAATTAATAAATTAGTTGTTCCTACTTAAGCATAACTAATCAACATCTGTTTAGAATACAGAATTGGTCACTTCTTACACCCTGTTTGAATATACTAACAAAAATACCTCAAGTTAAAGAGACTATTAAAAAATGCACTTGGGTGGAAGTAACTTATCAAGAAGTAGGTGGTTATTTATCACAGAACATAGAGTGGTTACAGGAAGGTCCTTAAGCCAAACAGTTTGATTGGAAATAACTCTTGGGGTAATGTGAAGAACATCTAAAAGCATCGTCCGACAACTCCCCTTCATACGAAATACTTTGGTCCAGTAACTGGCTCTACAACCCAACATTATGAGGAGTCTCTGGGCACCATCCATTCTTTGGTGTGGGGGAGGGATGAAATAAGCCAACACGGGGGGTTATCATCTCGGGAGAGCGCATCTTTTCAGGCTGCTTCTCAAGAGGCAGTCGCCATGGCAACTCACTGACAGCTTCTCCGTGAGGCACTTAAGGTGTAGACTCTGGGCATCCACAAGAAATTAAACTAAAAGATGGACGCAAACTTCTTGGTGACCTGCAACCCCCGTCTCTCCGTAACCACCAGCGCAAGCCGGCTCAGAATTGTTTTCTAAGCGTTGAGCGAATCCTCGATCGGTGAACTCCCCGGTGGTTTGGTCACCCAACTACATAATCTTGTCATTCTTTAATAAATTAAAAATAACACTCCGGCACGTTGGTTGAGTCATCGTCAATTTGCCTGATTAGGTCCGCAATAATGGCAGCACTTAGTTTTTTTCTGTTTTTTTTTTTTTTCCTTAAAAAAAAAAAAAAAGTATAGGTAGCACCAACCCTTGAGAGGGGTAAAGCAGGCATCCTTCCATTGCGTTGAACTTGTTCAAAGTCCCTGCAGCTTGGTGGTCGAGATAAACAAATGTGTTCATCAGGTTGTCTGGTTGTTTTCGCGGCCGACGAGACGGTGCGATGCCTCACTGGTACAAGATGTATCTCTTGACCATGGTTGGCAGTGGGAGCTGGTAAATATCTTCAAGATGTTCTTTGCCCACGGCAAGGCGAATTTCTCTCCGACACAGATCCTGCAGAGGGAGGGGCGAGGCTGTGGAAATACAAAGGAAGGGGAATATTGGTCAATCTCTACATGTGACAGATGTGCAGATACACTTATAATATATAGATTTCTTTTTAATTTAACCATGATATTTAAACTCATGTGCGTGTATCATCCGTAAAATGCAACAAAGAAAAGCAAATTGGTTTGCGAAATTTAAGTCCACACAGCAAATTGAATTTGTCATAACCTGTGCGCATCACTCTTCTCACAAACAATGGGGAAAAAACAACCACATATTATACGTGAACATTGCAGTGTATTCTGCTCAAAATCAGAGCGACATTTCCGCGTGGGGATTGCTGTCTGTTTTTTTGCCATCTTCGGTCGAAGAGTGCAATGATGAAGAAAAGAAGAAAGAAAAAAAAAAAGAAGGGTAACCAGGTTTCTGTCTCCCATTGGTACCCAACTTCCAGGTTCACATTGCACTTTCCTGCCCGGCCCCTGCATTCTATTTTCCCCAGACCAAATTCATTCATGATGCCAGCAGTCATTCTATCCAAAAAGAAATGTGGATAGAAGAAAAGAAAAAAAACCCCACCAGAACAGGAAACTCTCTGGGAAATTACGCACGCTCATGGTGAAACTCTGTGGGGAGGCGACGGCGGCAGAGGGAACGAACTGACTGTTTGCACATCAACATCAGAATTTTCATGGATGTCCCCAATAATCTTTTAATTGAACTGGAGCTACTTGGTGACTTAAACTTTTCTGGAGGGTGGGGGGGGGGGATTTGTAACTCACAGATAGAATCAGTTTAGTTTCTGAAGATAAGGCTTTTTTTTTTTCCCCTCTTCTTTTCAAAAGATCTTTTTTAGTGAGTGATTATGCCTATTTAGTTTTTTTTTCTTCTGCTTTTTCCTGTTCGTTTACCACATGATGTTCACAAATGACCAACTTTGTTTGCGCCACTTTGTTGTGGTCTTCTTATCTTAAAAGATTCACTGTCAAGATCTCATATTCAAGCTGTTCTCAACCTGTACTTAAAAGCCCTTTCTTTCCACAGTTTTCCCCGCTGCATAAAATCCCAGCTGATGGCCGGATAAGAGGTTAATAAACCTTTAATCCTCATGTCAACACAGTCCAGCCTTCTCCGAAAAATCAATTTACCCCTGGAAAATGCTCCCACACATTACACTCCTAACATGTATTGTCCCCACAACCTTGAGGAAGGAATTAGGGCCCACTACTAGAGGGAAACCGATGCCCCTTTCCAGAGAACAGGGAAAGGACATATCATCAGGAATCCGCAACTTGTGTATTTAGTTTTACCTTGGGTTACACAAGGACAGAACTGTTGGGGCTGCGTCCCAAGGACAGTCAAGTAAGCACGTTCACACTGGATTCACACTGGACACGTCCTCAGAAACGGTCACATGTCCAAAACACAGTGGTATCACCAGTAATAACCCCTCATGCTTGAAGACAAAGCCTTTGTGTGTGACCCCCCCCCCCCCAAACACCACACAAGTTCCCACTGATGTGTATCTCGTAAGGGTCACAACACTCTTTGTTTGCTCTTTGTCTTTTGTGGTTTCGGCATTGTTACAATTAAGTTGTTTGTTTGGATTTTAAAACGCTGTTCACTATTCTCGGAGCAGCTCTAGGCATGTATTATGTATGGGAAGAGTTTTATTGGAGAGTGGCGGGAGACCACAATGGTGGTTTATCAGCAACAGATGGTCCAGATAACCTGTGAAAACACTGATGATGGTGTCACGAGTTGGTTGTTGCACATTTCCTCCTTGCTTGTACAAACTGTTCGTCTGCCAACTTTATCCCAGGCTTTCAATTTCACATTTATACCATTTCCACTTGCGTTCATTTTGACTGAACATTTAATAAAACGATCAATCCTTGGAGAGGAGTTAAAAGCTCAAATTCCACTTTTAATTTGTTATCATCTAAGACAAGTAAGTGAACAAATTTGAATACTTACGTTCAAGACCTCCAAGGTATTTCACAGAGATTTCACAATGTCCCCAGACGGCACTAACGATGGGGAACAAACGCTTGCCTTTCAGTCCACGGAATGCTACGCCAAGGAATTGTCCGTTTGCGATGAAACTTAGTGTCCCCTCGTCCATGTCTAGTACCATGAGGAATTTGTCCGGGACCGGGAAGTTTTCAGAGTTTGGCAGGAGTGGATACGACATGCCGGACTTGTGCTTGGCATCGTGGAAGATCTTCTTCCTGCATATGTCCCATCCCCATGACTCTGCGTTGCTACCGACTAATGACTGGTACCCAACACAATGAAGCGGAGCGTTGGCTGTGGCGACTCCGACGACGGCATGGGTACCCCGTTGTCTCGTATTCCAATAAACTTCAAAAACATGTAGTCCTCTTGTAAATCCAACCTTCCCTCGTATACAATCCGTGCTCTGCGCTACAGGGTGTCTGTGGAAGGTCACTGGGTCATCCTCTTTCACAAATATATTCAGCGACCGGTCCTCTTCATTCCAGGCGTATTTGTACTGGAGTTCCTTATCTGCCGGCGGCATGTCCAACAACGTATCCAGCCTGTTCGGTTTTACCAGATCGCCGCTGTATATAAGTTCTCTCTGTGTGATTTTGTTTGAGGGTTCTCTGGCAATTTGCTTCATCCCGCCGGACAATTTCTGCCCCATGACCATCGACCGACTCATGCAATTTCCCGCCGTATTGGCTGCTAGGAACGTACCACTCCGGTGATCCAGGACGTACGGTGCACAGGTACACACGCCAGCAGAAAACCAACACTTTGATTTCCTTGTGTTATGCAGTATCCAGGAAAAGCTAGTTTTTTACTGATCCTCACTCTACACTGTCAGCTATACATATGAAGTCACTCACAGGAGACACTGGCAATTTATAAAGAGCAGCTTATTGTTGTCGGTGACTGGTCAGTGTCAGGTGACGTCACTCACAGGGTCTGCACCAAGGATAACAAAGAAGAAAAGAAAACAGTCAATACATGAACAGGCCTGACTGACCAGTAAACAAACTGACCATGCACTATAACCTTGGTGCATTACTGGGCACAAGTGCTGGTCAATAATCAACCCGATTAATTAGGTATGCAAGTAAACTATAAAGCAAGGACAACAACAAAGAAAATCCACTAGGTCACAAGTTTGAAAGGTCAGACGCTGATGCAGTAAACAACTCTTTAATCCTGTTTGTCAATAAGTAAACAATTATTTACACTTGGAAAGCTTCCGTGGAGGGGTAGTGAACCATGTACTCCCACGGTCTCTCCTGCCTCATTTCTACCTCGATGTTTGTACAAAGGAGAACCTTTGAGGATGTAAAATGATCATCATACCCAGTCTAAAATAAGCCACTTTCAATCCTGATGACGTTAATATCTAACAAAAAGCCCACGGTATCGGGTTTGAATCACCATTCTTGCTACTGACCTGTCCAGTGTTAGATTCTGTTGAATCAGGAAGATAAAAAAAAAAAACGGGCTCTTTATCTGACAATCATGGATAACCGATCAATAAGTCTCTACTTAAACACAACCCACATCCTCCTCAAAGGACAAAACAAAAAGAGAAAGCACTTTTTGGGGTTTCTATAACAAAGGCCAGAGGGTTAAGGGGAAAAACCGAGAATCAGGAAGCCGTTTGAGGAAATGTGGCTCCCTCAGAGAACAGAGGATGTTGCTCAGAGCCAAAATGTTGGCTGGCTGTCCCTCACAGACAAGGAACACCCACTGGCAAAATGATTTAAGAGTTTTTTTGGGGGGCAGGAACTAGTGGATCCTGTTGGGAGGAGAAGTCCAGGG
>CM021543.1:9400246-9412561 GCA_010994315.2 Pisaster ochraceus | reverse complement strand
CCCCCCTTCATAGTAACTCTTACCCACCTAGTCTTTTGTGAGGACTTGTTATTGTTGTTCAATTATTCCCTTTTTTTCTTAAGAATTTCCCTGTGGGGCCCAGTTCAACAAAGAAACCCATTGTGGGGACCTTTGTTCCATTGTGTAAAAGTCCCCACAGCTCTGTGTTTGCCTGTATTTAATAAGTCACGGAACTCCATCTCTAGACCCTTTGGTCACAAAGTCTCGATCTACTTCGAAAAAACACAATACCATAATTTGCTTCTCTTCACCTGGGAGTATTTTAGCATGTTTTTTTTTCTTTTCTTGATCACATTTTCCAGTAAGTTTTCCCAACCATTTAAGACCAATCAACTGCACGGGTCCTGTATGGTGGCACTGTTTTAATATTCACTACCTTATGGAGACTGAGGACAAAACAAAAAAGGGTCTCCCTAGGGGAATTTTTAAAGGCTGGGGCTTCTCCACGAAGTATCAGAGACAAAGGAAAGAACAAAAGATGTCCCCACAGGGATGTAGAAACTAGAATGTGGGTCTGCATAGAACTATTTCAACACTACATAAGTAGTGTGGACCTCGAGAACAAGAGAGGTCTACATAGTGTAGGGATTTGAAACACTGTGGACTTACACACGCCCACACAGTGTTTTGTTTTACAGTGTTGAAGAATAGGATTATCGTTTAGTGTACAGAACAAAGGAATGTCCAGAGGGTGTATGCAACAGTGTGTGGGTGTGTACAGCTGTGTACTGCGTACTGTTTTCACCATTATCACATTGCTGGATGGTGTAGTTTATCTCTCAATCAAAACCCCGATGGATGAGATTGAATGGTCAGACAATTGGAGGGTTGACCGTGTACTGTGTAGATGTATTTTACACATGAAAGCATAATGCAAGCTGGTATAGCTTATCTTTCATTCAAAACCAGTGGATGATATTGAATGGTCAGACAGTAGGAGGGTTGACTATGTAGATAAAGGTGTACTCTCACATGATATACTGCAGACTGGCATAGTACCATTCAACGTAACAGTACATGATGTTAAATGGTCATACAGTAGGAAGGTTAAATAACAGAAAGCAATCCAAACAGTACTTTCACTTCGTTGAAAATTTGAATTTTGCAGGTGACTCGAGATAAGATTGAACATCGGAACAAGCTAACACCCTACGAGGGAATGATCCTGAAGGGCGTGGTTCACAAGACACTTGTCCGTGGTCAGGTGGTATACGACAGTGGTATACATTCAAAGATACCAGTTGGCAAGCTATTATTCCGAGGGTCTGGTTATAACGTGTATGCGAAGTTGTGAAATGAGGACATTTTTGTGTCTTCATATATCGTATCATATATCGTATCATTTCAATTTCCGACGGCAGCTACAAATTTTTTCTTTTCTTTATCAAAGTAATATAAATTAAATTAATACAATGGAATAACCACTTGAGAATTAAATTTATATATTTATAGAATATTTTATTGAAACTTTCCAGTTTAAAGATTTAACTTATTATTCATCAAAGAAGACAAATTATCTCTACGGAGGCATATTATAACAAACAATCCCATGTCAATTTCTACTATTAATTTAATCTACTACTACTTTAAACTGCCTAGCAAGAGCCGTTTTCACCAGTTCCAAAAAGTAGTACTGTCAGAGTTTTGTCTAATCAATCTAGCCTTCTATAGACCTTAGTGCAATCACGTCATCCCGCCGCCAATAAAATGATGATGTAATGATGGAAGCACATGGCTGTGTACGGGCAGCGCACAGACTGGGCCAATGAGAAACCTTCTTCTGATCTCAGAGGGCGCCCTACTCGAATGAGGTCATGTGCACAAGGTTAATATCTAAAGTAAAAAGGTTGCCATGGTATTAAGAGAATAGTTTGATTCCTAGAAAGTCAGGTTGATTTTAAGATGGGCTTATTATGTTATCTGGAGTTTTTTTATAACCGGGCCTGATTTCACAGCTAAAATACCACCCCATATTTACTGTCTGCAACTGATTTTCTGCTTATTTGTGCTAAAGCTGAAAATTGTCAAGCAACATTTTCTGGGTCTCAGTGTGGATTAAAACTGTTCAATGGTACAGTTTAAAAATTCCATTTCTTACCTTGTTAATACTGGAGGTAGGAAGATCAACGATTAAGTTCTACTCGGGGGGGCTGTGTTTAGTACCAACCCATTTGTCATTTTGTGTTTCTGAAAACCTACTCTATTTGCCCGCTTTTTTTTTAATACATTTTTTTTTTTAATGCTCTAGGACTTTTTCATTGTTAGTTCATTTATAACCGCGCAGAGTGCCTACCTATCCCTTGGTTATTGTCTTGGTGCTCCTAGTCCTAACCAAGGTGCCCCTTTGAAATTTTTAAGTCAAAATGTGTGTGTCAATCATAGAGAAATTTGTTCATTCTGTTTTATGGGGACTTCGGCTGACTAGAATTTTAACCCAACTAGGAATTGCTTTTAATCTGTAATTATTAATCTGGTTGTTTAAAAACAATAAATAAAAATGCGTTTCTAGCACAACTACACATTAATTTAGTCCATATATTTTGTTGTGTTGTTTTTGGTTGTTAGTTTGTCTTTTTCGTTGTTCATTTTTTCAATTATTTCTGCTAAAATCACACGCAACGTGTACTCTGATGGAAAACTAGATACTCTAGAAAATATGTCTTCTGATATGTACAATTTCAAAATGACTGGGCATGTTCCCAGCCAGTAATAATTGAAGGTTTTTTTTGTTTTGTGAGACCTTAGAACATCAACACGCTTGTGATAGGCCATGTCTTGTAAAGCTTCAAGAAGAGCTCAAGGTCAAATTCAGTTTTCTGATGCACTCATTTTCCAAAACATAGAGTCCTTATAAAGGCTTCGCAGAGCCATTCCCAAAATGAACGTTCACCGCCCATTTTGTCCAAACAAGGCTCTGCCGTGTCACAGTGATGTCTGCATGGAGTCGTCCGACTGTTTATGTTTTTTTGTTCACAAAGAATTTCCAGAATGGCATTGGCAAGTTTCCGTGTCTATTGTTTATTTTTGTGAACAAATGTTTAATGACAAGGATCTATGTTTGAGTTTATATAAAACAAACATTGAATGCTTTTCGTTCAGGGTCCCAGAATATATTCACTCAGTGTAATCTGACTTTTCCTTTTCCATAATGTGCGAAAAAAACCAGAATTCACTTCATGACTATATTCTGCATCAATGCACTCATAAGCATCCAATATTTTTTAATAATGAACACCAACCGAGTGACCTTTTGAGCGAAGCAAATGTTTTGCATAGTGTGAATTGCTGAAATATGTCCCTCTTTCCATACACATCACCCGGTACTTCAGTAAAATATTGTACAATTTTAGTGCGTACATTCAAAGAACATGAAAATAGTGCATTATGGTCTAAAAATGTGAAAATAGAAATGCTGACTAGAATATCATTTTGAGGTAATGATTTTGAAATCCTTAATTATACAAATCTTTTCATCCCCACTTCCTCCACCACCGCCTACCACAACCAAGGTGACATGTGACACCATTTGTTACACCAACAGCGCCCTCTGTCCATCCGTGGCAGGTTGAAGCCACTCTATATTGCAAATTTGAGTTATCGTACACTTTTTCATTACGCCTTTCGTGAAAATATTCTGAATTCATACTACATAAGGCCACCGTTTAATACTAAATGTAGTTTTGTACAAATATAAATATAAACATGATTTTCTTTTTTTCCTGGAAAACACGATGTCAACAGAGGGCGCCTCAAACATAATTAAGCTACACATGGTAATGCTGTTAATGTCAGTCCAAGGAGATTTATGTTGATTTTGCCTTACACTTCATCAATTCAATCCATTAGTCACCTTGGCGAAAAGTTATCCATGTGGTCATCCATGTTCAAGATGAATTGCATAATTCATGAGATCATGCATTATTCATGCTTGGCTCGTACATAATTCATGAGCTTGAAGAAAGAAAAGCAGCCACCCCGTAATAGACTCCTTGCATAGGCCATCATCGCTGGGGGTCGCACAATGGAAATGTGAACTGAAAGTGCGTACACGCCAAGCACACCTCCCAACCAATGACAGGTCTTCCTTTGACCTCAGTGAGGGCGCTGTTGATGTCATACGCAAGGGGTCTATCACTATTGAGCTCTGCAGACCATTCCCCGGGTGGTCACATTTTAAATAATTGACCTTTGACACAAAGTTAAGCCCTCCAAAGAGAATTTCAGTATTTCTTATCTTTTTTTTCCCCTTCTTTTTTTCTCCATTATGCTTAATATTATTTTCTAATTTCAAGTATCAGACTCAGAGGGTTTTTCGTCCTCCTGGAAGTTGCGATTCAACATCTCAGGGTTATTGGATGCGAGGTTTGTGAAGTCTCGGAAGACGTCTTGAAATGTCTCGTCATCTGATGAGAAAGAAGAAGTAGAGAAAAGGTTGACTACAAGGAGACTGGGTAGAGGGTTTGCTGGAAGAATAACAACATAGTCTACCCAGAATCTTAAAAATCTCTCCAGAACAAATTATAAACCGATTAAAAACTCAACAGAAACGTCACAATACAAAAAAAAACAAAAACAATGAAGAACATTTGTAGTTAATTTTTGCTGTTGAGGTTATTTTTTATCCCCTGCCAAAATCTTGAATCTCTGGTTGATGTCTCTCCATGTTTTAACTCTGCAGTGGGACTAAAAGTTAACCATCTTTCTACTGACATACAAGAAACTTTGTTATTGCATTAAAAAAAGTGGAAAAACGGCATTGCACACAAAACTTTGTACCGTGTTTCGCAGTTTTATTTGGCACGAAGAAAGATGAACAGAGAAGAAATCGGCAGAAAAGGTTGCATGCCTGTACCACAAGTGAACACATTCAAGAAATTCCCATTATGACAGGACTAGAACTGAGCACAAAGAATGAGAGATAACCTGAAGAGGGAATCGGTTTCAAAGCAAAGCTCCGACTCTGCATGAAGAATGGTTCATCTTACCACCCATGCAAAACAGTCCCCCCCACCCTGAAAGTAAGGCCGTATCCAGCATGGTGGCTACGGCTGTGGCTGTTGCTAAGTGTGTTGTTAAGGACGTTCTACACTTAAATGCATGATGATGCGGCAATCCAGCCATAGCCATAGCTCCAATTCGGACTCGGCCTTCAACAGACAAAGTCTCATGGGAAGAGCCCAATTTAATAGCGTTGTTCGCCACAAAATCCCGCGCTAACTGCACCCTGTAAAGCGCATTTTTCTAGGAGCAGTGAAGCGCAAACTCCTGCCGTAAGCAGGGGCCATGAAAATGGTCTGATGAGAATAACAATCTGCCTCTTATAGACCATGTCACCTTAAATCTACAAAAAAAGAGTCACCGTGTGCATTCCATGGCGTTTTCTGGTAGGCGAGATGCTACACTACTCACATGAGAAATGTTACCTTTTGTATCATCCGTACAGCATACAAATTAAGTGGAAAACAAACAGCTCAAAGCTTTCCTGCTCTTCGTATCAAAAGTTGATCAAAATCAGGGTGCAATGAAGTGCTATCTCCATAAAATTTAAGAGTGTATGTTTTTCCCCCAGTGAGCTGTATACAACTTGTACCTGCAGGAAGTCCAGGCTCTGTGGCTCTTTCGTAAACTTGTGATGTCAAAGGTTAAACGGTCTATAAAGACACACCAGGGCCCAATTTTATCGAGCTGCTTAAGTGGAAAAGATTGCTTACCAATTTTTTTTGCAAAGCAGAAATAAGCAGGATACCAGCCACAAATTGTGCACGTTCCATGTTAGTTTGGCTGGTAAACTTATTCTGGTAAGCATCAGTTTGTTGTGTTTAGCTACTTTTTAAGCATTTAGCTTCTTTGTATGCTTAAGCAGCTCTATGAAAATGGGCCCAGTATGACAACAGTATCATTGATTGAGACTAGGTAGGTGATAATGGTGCAGAAAAGCAGACTAAGGCTATGTCTGAACTGGCGGCTGCGGCTGTTAATGGAGGTGTTGCTAAGGGCAGCCTGTGCTTCAATGCATGTAAAGGTGGTATCAAGCCGCAGCCGTAGCCGCAGCCACAGTCGCCATTTCAGATACAGCTTTTCTATCACTGACACATAAACAGAGGTTCTATGGACACCAATAACAGCAGGCAGAATAAGATAAGTAAAGAATGTCCACTTTCGAGCACACCCCAAGTTCTGTATTTCTTAGAAACAGTTTGACCCCCGACCCCAGATCCAATTAACCAGATAACCCTCCAGCTCCTACTGTCTCACATGATATTCCATGGTCAGACAGACTATCTACATGGTTTCGAATGATAGATAAACTGTGCCAGCCTCTAATTGACCCCTTGCACTGTAGCACACTATCCTCCTATCCTTCCACCCCATTTTGGGACTCAAAATGTTCACAAAGGAATTCACCCCTAAAATGGTGGTAATGGTAGACGCGCATTTTGCGGAGACCTGCATTCCGTATCCTGCACGGGGTCAATTGCCTAGTACTCAGTACACAGTCAACCCTCCTACTGTCTGACCATTCAATCTCATCCACTGTGGTTTGGAATGATAGATAAAACTATGCCATCGCGAGGAAAGATGAATGCACCATATGCACACAGTTAGTTCTGTGCACAGTTGTGCCACCATACACAACCTGTTCAGTTGAATGGTTTCGAAGGGTTGATGAACTCGCTGGAAAAATGTTACTGAGAGCAGAGGGGTTAATAAGGCAGGTTGACAGCTCCTGTGTTTGGTCCGAGTTTTGCAGAGTCTAAGCTTTGCAGAACAACCGTGCACAAAAAAATACCGATGTTAATAACAACACGCTAGTGCCTCAAGATTTGACAAGACAGTGGAGTTATAGTTAGCTGCAAACATCTGAAAAAGTTATTCACAGCAATTTTTTATTTTTTTTGGTGAAGAATAAATTAACTCCCACCCCCAATAAAACACTATCCACAACCAAACTGAAATTGCCATCAAACTCATCGGCTATGTTTGAGTGTGAACAGTGAAAGGAACGGTTTTATGTTTTTTGTATGGGCTTTTGTGCACATTACTCAAAATGCTTATTTTGATTGTGGCAACTAAAATAAGCAGTAATTTATTGGGGATCTGTGAACACTGTTTCCTTGATAGATTTCTTCGACACGCTACCCCACAGTAGCTTGAGAGACCGTCAATAAAACGAAGCCTTTACATGGGCATAGTAAGCTGTGACTAATGTAGGGACTACTCGGTGTAACCCTATTGGTGATTGAGAGCTAGTACCCATTGTACAGCAGCGTTCTAGTCAACATTGCATTGCTGCTAGAGAGGTAAGCATTGTGTGCTAAGCAGAACTACTACACAACGTGAGGGCTGAACAGCTATCACAGTATTAGTATAAGGGCAATTCCATTGTGACTCGCGTTACACTGACCACAGGTACCACAATTGAATGGCTTGTTGTGGCCAAATGGTTTAGTGAGTTGGACTCAAGTTCTGGTGGTCGAGTCATTAGGGTGTGGGTTCGAATCCCTGTCATGACACTTGTGTCCTTGAGCAAGCCACTTCACTATAATTGCTTCTCTTCACCCAGGGGTAAATGGGTACCTGCGAGGGCAGAGATGGTTCTTGTGATTGATTTAGCTGAGTGCGCTACATACTTGGCAACACAGGCTGTATACTCCCAATGGTTATAAGGATAGGGTTTAAGGAACTGAAATGAATGTCTCAGTTACCATGGGGTAATAATGTTTGAGTGCCATGAGCGTCACTGCATGACAGATGAGAGCGCTATACAAGAAGTCACTATTATTATTATTGACTTAACATGTTGACATCTGATGCTATCCGCAACAGACAACACACAAAATCAAAACTCAGAAAACCAGCTTTGTGTTATCTGTGGTTGGTGTAAACTTGAGTCGCCGTGGACTTGCCAAAACGCTGAACACACACAAAACAGTAACTTGTTATTCCCCCTGGGCTTGCAAAGAACAAACGCCCCAGAACAATTCCATAATTGTCATGATTCATGTAATATAGACACAGCAAATGGCACACCGACTGCATGCATTCCACACAAAAGTTTGTGACACAAATCATAGTTATATTTACCTTCCACTGTGTCCAAATAAAGTGATACAAAAATGGAAGGAAAACAAGAAATGACTTTATATACATTAAGGTTAATCTCCTCACTGATAATACAAAGGTTAACAGGGGTCTATGAAGTAATATAAAATAACACCAAGCATTATTTGCATCAACCAAAAGTGTCATGGATGAGAAATGAAATGGTAGTGGTTCTAAAAGTATTGCAATATTTGTTCTACTTAATTAACTGACCAGCGCCCGATTTCATAAAACTGCTTTAGCACAACAAGTAACTAGGCGCAACAAAATTGTGCTGACCAGATTACGGTTACCAGCCAAAAGACCATGTCACAGGCACCATCTTTGAGTGGTATCCTGCTATTTTTGTGGTTGAGCACAAAGTTTTTTAAGCAAAGTTGTCTGCTTAAGCAGCTCGATGAAATTTGGCCTAAGGCCCAACTTTATGGGCTGCTTACCGCGGAATGCCACGCTAACTGCACCTTGTAAAGCATGTGATTCTACATACATTTTTGAAACCCCGGTATTGCCTTCATTTCCAGCTTAGGTACCATCCGCCAATTTGAATTCCCGTACCTAAAGTGCACGTATTAAAAGTTACTGACGGAACCCGAGCCGGGGCCTTAGCTGAGGCCATGTTTTTGAAAGAGGGCGGCAAGAAAATTCTAAACGCAGAATTTTGTGGTAAGCAGTGTCATACGATTGGGTCCACATACACCGATGAACAACCCCAACTGCAGTAAATCTACATAATATATGCAACAATTCATACAAGCATATTCAATAATTGACCTTAAAAGGTCAACAGTTACCACCTGCATAAAGAAACAATATATGCAAGATGGAAACAAAGCAACATGGAAGCGATTCATTTAAACAAAAGTATCAAAAAAATAACTGTATGATTATTTTGAGAGTGACTTCTGCAAAATCTAAATGGCTTGAAGCTGGGATAATGATTTATGGTTCAACTTTCTGACAGCATCATGTTCCAACTCTCTAAAAGCACAGCTCTCTCTATCGGCAATATTAAAGGCAAATGTTGACAAAGCCCGAACATCTGACGTCATCACTTCCCGACTCGTGAATGACGTCAGATATTGGGCTTCCAAACCTTCCTGCAAGTACCAGGGTTCAATGAACATGTACGTTTGACCTTTGAACATGTAACTTTGTATCTTAATAATAATGTTGAAAATAATTTGGGAGGTTAATCATCGTTACTCACAGCTGAGAAGCTGAATTTGAAAAGGGCACGGCTCAATGTGTTTCAGCAGCAGGCATGCAGGGGTGCCTTTTGGCAGCCAGCCTCATCGACCCATATATGACCTCGGAAGCAAAGGTCGAGATCGAAAGTGTTCATGTTTTCTAGAGGGAGGAAAACACGAGGGCCCGGAATCAAAACCAGGGCCACAGCGGTGAGAGGCGAGCACTTTCCGCACGAGACAACCATGCCAACCCATCTTCAATGGGCATTTGATTGGTTGAACACCAATACTAGCCATCTCTAAAATGATACATTTTCAAGCACGTATTCGAGCTACGACAATAAGATGACCGTCGCTATGTACGCCACACGCACGCTAGTGACATACCTCACTCAATGAAACACCGTCTTTGTCCCAACGGATAAAAACCAGTAGACTACGGTCCTTTTTGAAACCTCATTTTGGGCTTGGGCTACGGCTTGGGGCTCCATCCAACTAATCAAAGCCCCGTAAAGAAAGCAAACATTTGCAAACAACTGACTGAGCAAGCGCAAGCCATCGTCCACTCTCACCACACACAGCGCCCTCTACTGACCGTTGAAAAAGGCAAATTGATGATGACACCTACCTGGGTTACCGAAGACACCCTCTGATTCCTTCATTTCTTCATTCAATCTGGCAAGACGTAGCCTGTAGGAGGAAAGCAACTTGGATTATTCCTTCAAGTTATAACCAATAATTTGTTGTTGTTGTTGTTGACTTCTTTTTAAGAGAAAATGAAGACAAAAAAAATTCACTTACAATGTAACAATATCTGCGTTGGCTGAATTTATGGCTATGCTTAGCGGATCCTGTAAGACAACATCAAAGAAAAACAGATTCAGTTAGGTTAGACTGGTCCCAATTTCATGGCTCTGCTTACCGCAGAGTTCTGTGCTTACCGCGTTCACCACTCTCCGCTTGCAGGGCTAGCGCCAAACTTCTATGCTAAGCAAAGAATGTCTAGTGGTGTGTAGTATGCACACAAGCAAAAAATGTCTTCTTAACCTGTGAAACACAGTTATGTTAAGTGCACATTTTTCCGGTATTGAAGCATCGATTATTCGCTTACCGTAAGCAGAGTCATGGAATTGGGTCACGGTTTGATGCAAAGTATGAACTATTCAATGGAAATATTGTAAAATACAAACTACGGCCATGAACGATTTTAATAGCTTTGGCAGTGGCTATGGCTGGAACATGTAGCCGTTGTGACCAGCAGCCATAGCCAGAGTCACTTGATTTAGACGCGGCTTAATATTTATTCATTTACTTATTCATTTACTTATTTATTTACAATTGTTTACACACGGTAACCCATTCAACAAAAGCTGTTTTCAAAGGGCTGTTGCACACACACAAAAATCAAAATTTGAAAAATACACAGAGTAAAATAAGTAGTTCAGTCAAAATATAAAACAAGTTTGACAGCAAATACGATCACTTACAAAATGGAAATAGAAATCAAACAAGAAGATATTAATTTACATTAAGCAATTAAGCAATTAGAAAAAATTACTTAGAGAACAAACAAAATAAAAGTTACATTAAACAGAGCAGTAAGGAATAAACATGCATCAATTATTTATTTAAAATATAAACCAAAATACTGTAGTTAATTAAGAGAGATCAGACTGAACACCTTAAGCAGAGGCAGAGAGTACACAGGTGAAAATAACATGGAAATTGTATCAGGTTTAAGGTTGATAGTTTTAGTTGATGGTTTGAAATATTGGTTAAAGGTTTCTAGTTGTGGTTATAGGTTTATAGTTTTAAAGTTGACAAACCTGTCCATCTTTGTCTTTAGCCGTTTGAACTGCACCTCTCTTCAAACACAAGCACACCATTCTGAAACAGAAAACAAAGATTTGAATTTGACTGGTCAGGAAAAAAAGTGGAGCAACAAGAAAAAACGTGGAGCAGGTAAATTACAAATCTGTGTTAATGGGTATACACCCACACACTCAGAGGTCGAGTAAATAAACTCCTGGGTTGTCGGGGTGTGTGGGCCATTGACTTGGCAAGTCTATGTGCGGTGAGCTCAAAAGATCCTGTGCGTGACGATCTCATAAGCAGTAGTTTCATTTCATGCCATTTATTAAAATTTCACATTCACAGGTAAAAACATTAAAGCTACAGTTACAAAAACATGCAGACTATACAAAAGGCAAGAAATATAAAAATTTAAAACAGTGATGTATTGACTCTGAAAACAAACCCTAGGGTAGGCCACGAAAAGTTCAGAAAATTCCTGCTTCAAATTGGTCAGGAAGCGGTTTGTGGGGTCGCTCCATTGTTGCTCTGTTTCTTAGGAATTCTCTGGTAGGGTACAGCTTGAACAAAGAAAACCTAGGGTAGCATTTGCTCATTGTTCAAAGGAACCCACTAGTTACAGCAGTGGGTAAGGACATACATAAGAGTCTACTGGTGACCTCCTACCCTGTGTTTCCTTGAGAGGTAGCGATGTGTAGAGGCGTTACTCCGTTGGCGTCGCTCACGTTGACTTTGCTTCGATTCAGTAGCAGATACTCCAAGGCTCCAAGATTACCCTACGAGAATACAAGAAAATGTTATTTTGCAATTTTGACCACAACAAAAATGTGTTCCTTTGCACATTTCAAAACAGTAATACTAGCATTTGTTACTTAAAAAATAGAGGGTACTGATAAATTATTAATTAAAGCAAATGAACAAAATAATCATATTTTAATAGTTGCAGGAATTGCATTGGGGATAAAGATTTTTATTTTTTTCACTCGACAGCTATTCGTAGTAATAAGTACTGTAAAAATCCACAAGCTACTTGGGTGGAATTTGTACTCACGGCCCTGGGATTTGTGGGGCACTACATGATCTGGATTTTTTGTGTGGGGGCACCTGGGGGGAGGTGGGCATCAAAGAAATTGGGGGTGGGGGCACCATTGTAGATGAAGGGTTTCAAAAAAGGTTTCAAACAAAGTTTCGA
>CM021543.1:9364551-9383387 GCA_010994315.2 Pisaster ochraceus | reverse complement strand
CAAATTCCAGGACTTTCAAGGATTTTCAAGGACCGTACGAACCCTGTATATAGTGTAGGATGGAGGAGAAGATCAAAGAGATGCAGTACATGTAAGTGGAATAAAGCTGTTGGAAGATAAATACACAAGACTCTTCATGTTCTTCGTGAAATCGGCCCCGATATAGTGGCCATTCCACCTTTTGCTAACCCCTAGAGTTACCGATTTCCTAGAACTTTTGGGGACAGGATCTTCAGCAGGAGAGAAAGAAGCAGCTTGAAAATGCAGGATTTCTTCGGATCTTTTAAGAAAATAACATCCATTTGTTTTGCACCAGGCAGACATAAAACAAGTCTGAACTCAGATAAATGTCTGACATTTCTCATCCCTGCTAGTTTCACTTGGAATGAAATCTCCTTTGGATCGGGTATGCAACACTCTATCCAAGACTCCGTTGGGTGAGCCACTCCTGACTGTGGCAGCCATATTGCTTTTGACAAACCGAGTAAATAACACTCAAGTTGACTTGATAACTCGACATGGTTAAGCTGCCTTACCTGTACATACCACACAGACATGCTGAATCGTGCTCCACTTTGTATGCAGTTAGAATAAATCCAGTGAACGGAGAGCGAGAAAATCCTCGGTCCCCCCCCGGAAAAAAAGCTTCCAAACGAAGAGACGTCCGTCCGTTGCCATAAAAGCTATCCGGAGACGTTGTTTTGTTTTGAATTGTTTGACGTTTCAGTGGCAATGAAAGGTTTATAACTTGATACATGCATGGCGGGGGGGATTTTGAGAATGGGGCATACTGCTTCGGGGACCGTGTAGACAGGAAGTGTTATGATTCAATTACTGGCCTGTCGCAAGGTGTCTATCTTCCACCACCCACATGCCTGGAACTTCTGGGGGGGGGAGGGGGGGACACACACAATTGATTGTGGAGGAATGGACAGGCTGACAGGGAGGGGGTGACAAGCTTGTAAGAGAGAGGTAGTCTCTTTTTAAAGAGAAGTTGCCGAACCTTGCCATGGAAATGTCACTCAGAAAGCAGAAAATATTGCTCAACATTTTTCTGCTGAGCAAACTACCAGTCCCAGATGGTACATGTGACATAGTATTTTGGCTGGTAACCTTGATCGGGTTGGCATAGTTTTTGGTGTGCTACTTTTGTGTGTGTGCTTTAAAGGTGCTCTATGAAATTGTACCCTGTAGCTGTGTATGCTTCTTGTAAAACTTGGTCTCAAATCAGACTTGCTAAAGTCTAGCCACAAAGAAGGTACACATTGGCATTTTTTGTGGGAAACAGAGTTTAAACACTAACTCACAGTACTAGAATTTCGGAAAAGGAAATTTTTACTAGAACACTGTCCCAGGTCAGTCCGAATAAAGAATAATAGAGAGTGATTCACAGGATTTATTCTAGCTCAAACAACAGTGCAATTAATTAGTTAACGAGGCAGGAAACAGGTGCGACTTGGCACATGTCATCAGTAAATGCAGTCATGAAGACTCTAGCTGCATAAGCAGGCGGACTTAACGGCTACGCAATACCCCGTGTCACTAACCTCCGCGGTTAGTTGACAATGATTTAATGTTCTTCACCAAACCGCAACAAAAATAATATTGGGTTCTTAATACAGGGTGCACTTATCATAGCAACTTATTACAGGTGCTGTACAACATTGTTATCCCTGTTCATCGGGCATATTTAAAACCATCTCTCATTCTTTCTCAACTCTCTAGGAAGCATGCAGCCATAATCTGAGCATCAAGAGGCATGTGGCGTGTCGTTGCTGTGCAGTCTAGTGCCACTGGACATAAGCTCTGATGGCCTGGTCGTCAGAGTGACAGAGTGTGGCTTCGATTCCCGGTCAAGACACTTGTGTATCTTGATTAAGGGGTAAGTGGTTAGGCCATGAACAACAAAATTCAGTTTCCGGTTACATGTCATTTCAAAATAGGGTCAGTAGGATGGGAAACTTTTTTTGTATGTATGGTTTTTTTTTAAATTCTGATAAGTTTGACGAGTGTGTAAAAAATGCCCTACTTACGTGATTAAATTAAACTAAAAAACGGTGAGTGACAAAAAACTGCTCCAAAAATTCATCTAAGACCTCTATAGGATTCTTTACAGTCACATGAGATATGCAGGAAATGTTGCTGATTAATATGATGGTATGAGTGTGTTAGATACGTTTCTTTTAAAAAAAAAATTTTGCCTGAATATTATGTCCAAATTGGTCCGCACGCGATTTCTGTTGTGCGTTTGCACTTAGTCGTGTGTGAGCGCGATCAACGGATTTGCACAACCAATTGGGCAAAATCAAGTGCAATCTGCAGTTTGCACTCAGTAGAATTAGCAGCTGAAGCGGTCAATTGGGCAAAATCGTGCGCAATCTGCAGATTGTGCAAATCCGTAGAATGTGCTCAACACGCAGCGCTGTGTACACACGTGGGCGCTGGGCATTGAATTGTGGGTCTTTTTTCGCTCGTAGCTGGATATCACAAAATCACGAGACTGAAATCACAGAGATATCGGTAAATTTTCTTGATGTGTACCGGTTTTTATTTAAATTTTGCTGAAAACATGTTAAAACTAATCGAAGTCTCCCTGGCAAAATTATTTTTTGCTTGTTTTGTTTTTCTCTTTTAAAGCCGAATAACAAGTTTAGGGTCGCGGCATAAAATTCGGGTGGGTCGAGTAACCGGAATCAGAGCATTTTTAGTTTTGCCTTGACAAAGGTACAAAACAGTTGAACATGCAAAAATATGGCAATAAGCAGAGTGGCACCAAAAAGATAAAGAAGCGTGAAAAATTTCATAAAATTTCAGCAACATGTGAGGAGAATCTTCCACGTTTCTTTTTGAGTGAACTGTTTCTTACCTGTGTGCCAAGCTCTTTCAGGGATGGTTGTAAATCTCTCATAAGGTCAAATCCTTGATGAAAAAATGTGAAGTGGGAGTGCATAAAGGATAACATCTGCAGAAAAAAAAAACCAGACAAATTATTAAACCTTTTTTTAATAACACAATTTCAAATACATACAACACATCATAATGGCTCCCCATGCACAAGTATGCGTATCCGGCCGATACATGTGAATGGGAGTCTTCGGAACACTAGGTGGCAGCAGACTTACCAGGTAAATGTCCAATGTTCACGTAGTTCTGACATGTCTGAGCATGCTCTCATTACTAAGAACAATGGATTTACCTGGTAAGTTTGCTGCCACCTAAAAGTCCCAAAAGTCCCCTATTGCAGAACGGTACGTGCAACATAAACACCAAATACAAATCTATGCACAGCATTTAAAAAGCTCCAGATTGCAAAGTAGCCCTTTTAAAATCGCACATAAACATCCAGTGAAATTTATTCCGCAGACCTCGTTTCAACTCAGTGTGCTTTGGCCAAAGTTTGGAAAACTGGCCAAACACAGAACACTGTTTGAAACACTGGACAAACACAGCACACTGCTTAAAACACTGGACAAACACAGCCAATGTTTGAAACACTGGACAAACACAGCACACTGTTTCAAACACTGGACAAGCACAGCACACTGTTTGAAACACTGGACAAACACAGCACACTGTTTCAAACACTGGATTTACAAATACACTGCTTGAATTCTTTCAAGAAGAACTTCTATGGCTGTCTCCAGTAAACTAGTTTAATTCTCACATTCTATACCATGCAAAGCTTCAAATCTCACTTACTGTGTTCAGTACTTCATGTCTTTCCTTAGACTGAGCCAACTTGATCTGAAAAAAAACATCAAAGGACATTCAAGTTGTTTCACAAAATCTACTTCTTATAAGGTTAACCCTCCTACTGTCTGATCATTCATTGCCATCCACTGTGGGTTTGAATGAGAAAAATTATGCGAGGTTGCAACACGATATTATGTGGTTAATGCATCTACAGAGTACACAGTCATCCCTCCTACTGTCTGACCATTTAATACCGCCCACTTTGGTTTTGAATGATGAACTGTGCCAGCCTGAAACATGATATCAGAAAGTGAATGCATCTACACAGTAAACAGTCCACCCTCCTACTGTCTAATCAATTAATATTGTCCACTCTGGTTTTGCATGATAGACAAGCTATGCCAGCCTGCAGAATGATATCGCACTGACCATTCAATATTATCCACTGTACTTTTTGAATAAGGGAATAAAAGAATGGGACGACGTCTTGGAACATTTGTTTAAAACCGGCAGGGACGTGGATACACTGTCCTGGGTATTTGTGATCGATAAACTATGCCAGCCTGCGATATGACATCATGATGTGAATGCATCTACGCAGTACATAGTCAACCCTCTAACTGTCTAACCATTCCATACCATCCACTGTGGTTTTGAATGATTGATAAACTACGCCAGTCTGCAATATAATATCATGGTCGTGAATGTAGAGTCTACATAGTACACAAATGTACACGGTTGTTTCACCATTCACTACTCTCGCAGTTGACAGTTTTCAGATGGTTTGTCAACTCGCTGGAAAATGATTAAAGGAATTATACTTTCAAGAAAATAGAATTAGCTTTTGCAAACTGTTCTATCAACCAAAATTACTCTAAGGTATAAATGCAAAAATAAGTAAGTGGCCTGACGTTTTGACCCAAGCAGAGTCTTTCTCACTCTGCTAGGGTCAAAGGTCAGACCACTAACTTGTTTTGGAATTATACTTTCTATACATTTTTTCCATAAAACTAAGGAACGGATACTTTCCTGTCGAAAATGTGATCGAAAACAATGTCATGAAGGGAGCCCAGTCAATGTGTCACTGACATCAAAACTAAAACCAGAGATTGGACATTTGTGGGAATACTCTACCTGAAAGACGTAATCGAGTGCTGTGTGCCCGAAGGCGGACCTAGTCGCTGTTAGTACATTGTTGACCTCTTCTATGTCACTCGGTTTGGTCTTCTGAGCCTGAGCGTTCTTAGTGAGGGCGCTGTCTAAATCATCACTGATCCGATCATAAACTCGTTTTGTCTCCTTGACCTTCTTCAAATCTCTGTAAAAACAAGAAAGAATACTTTATATTCGTTTCCATTATTTCTAGTTGGTGTTGCTTTTTTTCTCTGAGGTTTTAGGTTTTCTTTAGATGATGATTGTTTGAACATAATTACGGACAAAATATTTGGCGTCACCAAAAAACAGTTTTCTCGTCTATTTCCTAAAAGGTTTCTGCGTTGGTCAGAAGGGAGGAGAAATATAATTTTAAAAGTTTGATGTCTGTTAAGGATGTCTGGCTGGCAGAGCAGAATGCTCTACCTTTACCTTCCCAACTTTTCACGAAGCAATTATGGTTAAGAGCCTTGCTCAAGGGCACAAGTGTCATGACCGGGATTCGAACCCACACTCTACTGCTGACAACAGCAGAGATTGGGTCCAGTGAGCTAGACCGCTAGGGCCACGCCATTCCACAATTGCTTGGAAATTGTTCAATATTTCTGTCTTCACTTTAAAAAAAACAACCCACCTAAACATACATGTAAGTATATATGCGTAAGTTTCTGTAAACAAGTGTGATACCATCGAGAAAGGAAACTACATAAATGCCCAGATTATCACTACTGCAGAAACTGTCCACACTTCATGGTGACAGCTAATCAAATCTGTCTAGAATCGAAACTGAAACTCTAGCCGAAAAATATGCCACTACGTCAACAAGTGTTTTGTTTTTCTTTTCACTGATATCAGTTTTATCGAAGAAATGTCAGTTTCTGAATTTGCATAGTACATATGTGTACTTACTCCTTCATAAATAATCCTAGAGCTTTAGACACAGAGCGGTGAGCTTGATCATCCAATGTCTGAGGGGGAAACAAATAATACATTTTAAAAAAACATTGTAAAACTTAGTGAGGGTTTTAAAGCAAAACCCTGTACATAAAATCTCTTTTTTGGGTTGAACAAAGAAAAATTGACAAGAGTGGGATTTGAAGCTGCGACCTCTGGATTAATGAGCCGGTGCTCTATCAGCTGAGCTATATAGCCCTAGTGTTGGCAGTTTTTTGTCAGTGTGTTTGTTCGGGGGTGCCAGTCAGAAGCCGTTCAACTTGAAAAATTGCATCCCCCTAAGGTGATGCTTCTGCTGCCACTTCTGACTGGCACCCCCAAACAAAGATATTGACAAAAATACGCAGACCGCCAACACTAGGGCTATACAGCTCAGTGGTTAAGACATACTGTTCTAGAGTGAGGTGGTCGTGGGTTAGCATTCCACCCAAGTCTGTGGTTTTTCCCGCTGGGATGCACCCAGTTTACAAAGCTGATCGCACATCAGTGTAAGGCTATAATCAAAATATTGCTCCGCCTTAATTGCAATTATTTTATTACATTTCTAAAACTTTTTCTGTGAAAGTTCATAAACAAAAGGGTGCTTAACCAACTTACTTCCATTTTTTCAGTTTCTTTCTTTCTTTCTTTTTTGTGTGGCTTTTTGCTTGTTAAGGGTTACTCTTCCTCTATGTGTCCTCCTTTGGGAGGGGGGCACATTTCTAAATTGTTTTGAATTTAAGACTCGACTTACCACTCTAAAGCTCTGCATCTCTGACAAAGCATGGATGAACTTCATTAGATAAACCTAGATAACAAGAAAATAAACAATCAGTGAACTTCAGAGTTGAAACCACAACAAATACCTACGACCTTTCCTTTTCAGGTTTTTTAAATATAAAATAACACACTTAGACACAGACTGTTTCTTAAAACTCCTCCTCAGTATTAGAGCTTTGTCATTTGAGGTGACCTTTACTGACAACTCAAGAGGCAGCCTTCACTTGTACAAGAGGACTTTTTGGGGGTCTGACAATGTCTTATTACCCCAAAGAAAATTGAAGTGTCAATGTTTCTTGTTTTTGGAAATGGCCTGGAACTGGTTGCCTGTAAGTTGCGTCAGTGCCTTAAAGGTCTTGAGGTAACTTTCACAGGCAACCAACTGCTCTGCGTGCACAGTGGCACAAGAGACATTTTTTCTAACAGTGTCGTTGTTCCGCCGCAACTTCAGAGTTGTCCCGACTATGGACCGGTTCTGACTTACAATTGGGACAACCCAAGAAGGAAGATGGAATTAAAACCCGACCTGGACGAGGTTATCTCCAGCAAAGTGTCCTGTGAGCTCCTTGACACCCTGGATGAAGGCACTGTGGAGTACGGGAGAACAAAATACATTAAACAGATATAAAGTTTGCATCCGGGATAAAGAATATAAGCTGGTTTTACTCAAACGCAGGTGTGGGTAAGGCACTGTATACTCAGTACCCCACATGTAATGTAATACTATCATGATATGAATGCATTCAGGCTACAAGGAAGGTTTTGTCTTCAAACTTACCTAACAGCTAAATTGTATGCTCTTCCAGTGTCCACCATTGTATTACACAGCTTAACCATCTGTGAGACAAAGAATTTATCAGGTAAGCGTGTGCAACTTGGGGCAGAATCATCAATAACAACAAAGACATGTTATGTACAGCTCAAAGAGCAAAGATTCTCGTCTTAATCGGAGACAGGGCTAGATGTACAGAAAAAGGCAAGAAAACTGGACTTATTGTAGCAGGGCTCGAATTTTACACTGGACCACTGGCCCGAGGCTAGAAGTATTATTGTTGGGCCAGTAAACTCGTGACCAGATACTTTTTTGTGCATAAGAAGGCCCTGATTTCATCTGCTGTACAGCAGAGAAGTTATTATGCTTAACCACTTTCTTCTGAGCGGAAACAAAGTAGGATCAGTCACAGATTCTATGTGACTTGGTATTTTGGCTGGAACCTAATTCTGGTAAGCATTTTTTGTTGTTGTGCTTAGATACTTTCTGTATTTAAGTAGCTCTATGGGCCCTGGTTGCACACGATGTGGATGAAGAAATTGTTCTAAAATAAAAAATGTCATCTTACCCTCTCAAGTTTGCTTTCAAGATCTCCGATGCCATGTTCAGCTTCTTCAAGTGTGGACCTAATAAAACCAAATAAACTATGATCAAAAAGGAACTAAGTCTTCAAGTGTGGACCTATAAAACCAGTAAAATAAACTATGATCAAAAAGGAACTAAGTCTTCAAGTGTGAACCTACATGTGTGTATAAAACCAACAAGATAAACTATGATCAAAAAGGAACTACTGTAAGTCTTCAAGCATGGACCTACAATATAAAACTAGTAAAATAACTAATCAAAAAAGGAACTACATTAAGTCTTCCAGCATGTCCAGTGTGAACCTATAAAAGCAACAAGATAAACTATGATCAAAAAGGAACTACTAAGTCTTCAAGCATGGACCTACAATATAAAACTAGTAAAATAACTAATCAAAAAAGGAACTACATTAAGTCTTCCAGTGTGAACCTATAAAACCAACAAGATAAACTATGATAAAAAAGGAACTAGTTTTTACTGTAAGTCTTCAAGCGTGGACCTGTAAAACTAGTAAAATAACTAATCATCAAAAAAGGAACTACATGTAAGTCTTCAAGTGTGGACAAAATCTGTAAAATGAATTACCATCAAAAAGGAACTAAGTCTTAAATTTAATGTGGACCTATAAATCCAACAAGGTAAACTACAGTATTATCAAAAAGGAAACTGACTGTGAGTGGTATGGCAACAGAGAGATGAGCTCCTTATTAATATTACTCAAATTGAAACATCTGATAATACTGAGTTCATTACACAATATATGGTTTTGGTTTTGATTTGAAATGGTTTATTAACATTTGACCATAACAGCCAGTAGCTAAATTGCAGCCAAAATACATGAAATGTTGAATTTACGAGCGTACATGTACCTATGACATAGATTCAAGAAATATAATCTATATACATGTATGTAAACATAAGACAAACCGAGTCAGCGCTTTATACAATTGTGTATCCTGGGCATCTAAACATGTATTGTTTTTAACAACAGGAAAGCGACGTTTGAACTATGAGACCTAATTTATTTAGCAGTCACCTTGTGAGGGTAACTGCCTACCCTGACAGAAACACCACTGCAGTTTTAGGGCCTTGTCACACGAGGCAACATTTTCAGGCAACTTGGAGGCAACCAACCGCAGTGCCTGCTACAGGACCACTTTAGTAGCACATGAGTAATTTTTTCAAGCAATGTCTTCAATCCTTGAGAAAAATATCTGAACATTCAAATGTGAATGCCTTTTCACGTTGGAGATTGCCTGGAACTGGTTGCCACTTGCCAGTAAACTGTCCTATGTGACATGGCCCTTTACAGCTACACACTACACAGGACCTGTTGTCATGTACATGTGTGTTGTAACACTTTAACTACTGTGATAAATGATGTAAATGAATCAAAACGCAACAGAGTTTTTATCCTGTGGCCGTTTAATGCTCTCATTATGACAATTCATTTTGTAATCGAAGCCCTTTAAAACTACCTCCTCTCTGGTTCTGTTTCCTTGTCAATTAGTCGCCGTAAAGTCGCTGTTTGCTGTGTAAGTACCCATATTGGATTTTCATTTCCTTTGCCTTTTCATGAAATAGTAATAATAATAGCTACATTTTTGTAGATGCAAAGTTACTAGATAACCCTAGGCAGAATACCTGCATGCACGGCTGGTAAACAGCAAAAATAGCCAAGATGCCACCCGATGGCGAATGGGACCAGTGAGAATTTGACACTCAATCAAAAGTATGGTATTACTATCAAGTATAGCAATAGGGGATAAATTTGTACTGATGGCGTTTGTGCATTCCTCTGTGTATGCTCCTTTGGCCACATTTTTTCCCTGGAGAGAATTTATTGTTGGCAAGTCTTTAAATTCCTTTCTGATAATTATAATAATATGACACGGAAATTAATTGGTTTACACAAGCTTTAACGAGCGCTATGGATTCATGGTGCATGCTGGAACGATGTCAAAACCACATCAAGCATGCCAAGTCAACAAAGTATTTCCTCTTTACAATGATCAGTAAAAATATAAAAAAATGGAAATACATTGTAGTAATCCTGAGAACAAAATAATAAACACTGAGGATTGGAATAAGAAGTAAAAATTTAGACATGAGTCAAATCGACATGAAGCCTGCCATTGTATTATGTTTCATCTGCATTAATGTTGCACAGATGTGTCATGGCTGAGCGGTTTAGAGCATCAAATTCAAGTTCTGGTGATTAGTCATCGCGGTGTGGGTTCCAATCCCGGTCATGACACTTCTGTCCTTGAGCAAAATGCTTAATTGCTTCTCTTCATCCAGGGGGGTATAAATGGGTACCTGTGAGGGTAGAGGTTGATATGTGTTTGAAAAAACCTTCAAAGCGCCATGGCAGCCCAAGGCTGTACACTCCCAAGGAAGCTGGGAAAAATTAAAGGAGTGTTATTGGCCCAATGACATGGGCACTAATATAAAGCGAATTGATACGTTATTGTATAAAATGTGTAAGATTAAGAACTAGATATTAATGTAGTAGTAGTAGTGTAGTAGGGCCTACAGTGTACTGTCAAACCAATTACATGTAAGGAGAATGTATAGTACCGTAGAAAAGTGCGTAGAACTCCAAACAAGTACATTACAATCTTATATTCGAGAGTGAGAATTCAAATTGGGTAGGATGAAAAAAAGAGGACAAAAATTCAAAGAATTTGCTGCTCAATATCGAGATTCAAGGGCAAACCTCCAAATTCCATTTTAATATGAAAACCATACAATTTGTACGTAATGTATTGAATGGTTGCATACATGTAGTGCACAATAGTTAATTTTTATGTGTACTGTATCTTTACTAACCCTAGACTGTGCAAAATCCACGCATATTCAAATTTCTGTGACCAAGTTGGTCCCAACCATATTGAGTTTTACGTGTGTGCAATTCTGTTTCTTAAAGTATTATTCCTTTAGTTTTTAAACGTACATGTAGTATGGCTTTAAAAATAGTATATTATTTTGTTGGAAAAGTAAAATTTAGTCATGCAATATATGAAAGTAGTAAAAGAAATTGTACCAATCAATGAAGAAAACCAGTGGATAAGACTTGACCTCATGACTGGTTAATGTAAGTTACATTTAAGAATTTGACCAAACTGACGTTCATGTCATCGTTAAACCTTATGTAGTACGTGTAGTTGCACAAGTTAGGGCGTGATTTGCAATGGTATTTCTGAAAAATAAGTATCCCCATCCCAAAGTTTCTGTTTCAGTGTTTGTTTCAGTTGAAATTGTATTTATAGCAAATTGCTACGGGTATTTTCACTTTCAAGAATTTTATTGAAAAGTACCATTTAAAAAGAACAATTTGATTTCATATAATACATCTTTTCAAGGTTTTTTCTTGTTTTCGACTGAGACTTGCACAGTCTTTGGTCTATGAGACCGTAGAGACCACATGAATGTGATAGTATCCATGACTGCTATCAAAAGTCATATCAGTCGTTTGTACAGAACTGGCACTAGAGGGCGCACTATAAACTGATTTAATTTCTGTCCTGTGCTTTAATAGATCCTAATACCCCCAAAAAGTCAGACTTGAATCAAGTCTACCATTTATGTGACTGAGTTATCTCATGTCACCCAGATGACAGCTACAGTTACAACTTTCACATCTTTTTCCCTGTTGTTTCAACGATTAGACCATGATTAGACAAGTCTGGATGCACCAATTGCTGTAAAGCCGTATCAATTGCAAGGAAACAGGATGGTGGCTTCCTGAATCCTGTGGTTGTACACATGTTAGTGTATAAATGACACATTTCAACATGAAGCTCCTGTATAATGTGCACGTCGCTCTATGCTAATGAAGTGTTTACTTAAACATGGCACTTCTTTATAATCGGTTTTATTTTCTGCAGGATGGTTTTTTTTTTGTGTCACGTTAGTTTTCTGACATCAAATCAAATCACAAGTTTTGTTTTTGATTTTGCAACTTTGAAGTAATTTATATTTAAAATAAATAAATAAAATTAGTAGGGGACATGACCTTAGCTTTCAATCCAAACCGGACCTTCGTCAGAGGAATAAACAAGAACAAACACAAACATATCCATTTATAGCAAAAAGAGGAGCAAAGGATTAAGGAAGAGTATCCAGAAAAAAAAAGCGGGAAAATATAGTACATGTAGAAAAAGTAAAATAAACAAATAAATATAGATTTTTATACAATTTATTTCTTTAAGACACAGTGAAATGTCACTGTAATTCAAGTATATTCATACAGTCTTTTAAAAAGCATAATCTTACAATTGGGATAAATTGAGAGTCCCTCGACCAAACAAACTTTCTCTTGAAGTTGAAGGATGCGTTGTAAAAGTTTGATTATGAATCAGCTGAAAATTTACCTGTTACTTTTATTCCTTTTTTTAAAGGCAAAGTATACCTTTGGTTTTTGAAACCGTTTCATTGTTTTAATCATGTGTACATGTAGATACATAAACTAACCTCATTTCAACTAATTTCATTTCAAAAGGAGAAGCATTTTTCAGATATCGCCAAAAATCCTAACAGTTATGTCCACGCAGGAAGAACATTCCGTCAATCTGAGAAATGTAGCCAACAGTAACGTTTCTCAAATTCAAATTTGTGGGGATAAAAACTGATACATGTATCATTTTCCATATTTCACACTACTTTGAAGTGAAAACGTTCTTAAAATACTATCAAAAGCTGCTATAGCCTACCAAGTAAGTTCTTATTGCCACTAATTTTAAGAGTGATTACCAAACGGGCTGTAAAGGCATTGAAGTATACCTTTTGGTTTTTGGAACCGTTCAATTGTTTTAATCCTACAAAAAATACAATAAAGCTAACCTGTGAAAATATTATGCTAGCGTTTTGAGATACCGCCAGAAATCTGGAGTGTTTAAATGAAAAGCCATGAAGGAAGAATAATCCGTAATTGGAATAATCTGAGAAACATTTCTGCATGAAATTTTTTTTTAAAAATTGAACCACTTTCCTTAGAATGGATTCGTTTCTCAAAATGTTATAACAACATCTGCAGTGCTTCTTACCAAGTAAGATTTTATGGTCAGTAATTTTTGGTGTAATTACCAAACCCTCCCTTTAAAGTTTAATTTAATTGAAAATAGTGCTCCATCCAGAAACTATACCAGGAAGGCCCACAAAAACATGCCTTGCTCATGATGTGACGTCACTGGTGTGGAGCTCCAGTAATTATTAATTATTCCTTAGTCGGAATTTTTTGAAAAAAACCCACTCGGATCTTTTCAGAACTGTCACTTTTTCTTTAGATTATAACATATGTGTGAAATTTAAAAAAATATATAAAAACATTCTTACATCCTCTTTCATGTGAAAGTGAATTTCTATACGGCGTTGAATGTTATTGTAAGTGTTACATTTAGTACAGTGAGATTCCATTCACTTTCGCACTTGAAAGAAGTATGAACAGGAATTTCAATCATGACCTCATTGACAAAATAAAGGCCTAAAAACCGTGGCCTAAAAACTGTGGCTAGAACTCCACGTGGAGACAATAGCAAACCTCATAGTTCTAGGAGTAAAGTCTAATATGGTCTAGCTCTAACAAACCCATTTTCTTTCTCTTATTTGAAATAATTGAACAACAATATTGAAATTTGGTTAGAAAAGATGCTGAATCTGCATGCCACTTTTTAGACTTATTTTGACCATGAAAGAAGTACATGTATCCCATCTACCCAATCAAGATGAAGCTTTTGGACGCTTAATAGGCAATGTTTAAATTAACGGCTTCAGCAGTGGCTATGGCTAAAATGCTGCAGTCGTAGTCCTAGTCGCTTGGATCAGATGTGACCTAACACGGAACAGTGCAACAGTGGCAGTCAGATTTGGCATGTTTTGTGTTATGTATTAGTTTTTTTAAGTAAAAATGTGAAGAATTTTTTTGTTTTTAAAGCAAAGTTCTATACGCGTCCTGATTGGGCATGTTTCACCTCTTTTGTTTTGACATTGGGGTATTATTTAACAGTGAGAATAGCTCACTCTTCTTCAATTCAATTCTTATGCATTATGTCATATTTTTATTTCAACGCACATTTTTAGACCAGGCAGGTTGGCTAGCGTCGCCTGAGCATACATGGCTGACACCTAATTCCATCCTCTTTTCCTTTTGTCACTCCACACCAAATGTTTGAACTTCGGATAAGATTGGTAATCCTGACAGATGATAAGCACATTACTTTTGGGGGGCTTACTGACCCCAGTCCTTTCCACTTGGGCGAATTGGATAGAACTTAGACAGATTGGGACTGTGTAAATTCTAGCCCCCATATAAATACTAAATAGTGCCAATACGATGGACTCCCTCCGCTTCTTGGCCCTATGCCCAAGTACCTCCAAGAGGTGAGATAATTTTTCGAATAGAAATCCAAGTTTTTATGCCAAGATTTTGTCCCCGCCCGTTGTCGCTTACCGTAGCTCATTTGTGGAGAGCACATTAACAGAAAAAGGTGTGCGCACAAATTGGTGTAAATTTATGAAAAATCTCAGAGCTGGCAATCACCCAATTAAACTCCGATGGCGGCGCCATGATGTTTACTGGCATGCAAATGCAATGAGTAGTCTTTATTCAAGGCAGTATTCGCAACCACCGCGGAACACGAATCAGCATCAAGCAGAGCAGAGTAAAACAGCGCACTGCAGCAACACGAACAAGACTAAATATAAAATAGCTGATGTGGCCGTTTCAGAGAATCAAATCAGCGCTTCAGTAAAACATCAAAGCACTGTGATGGAGTTTAATTGGGTGATCTTGCCAACTCTGAGATTTTCCATAAAATAACACCAAATCGAGGGCGAACATTTTCGCGTTAATGTGCTTTCCACAAACATGACAAATGAGCTTCAGTAAATGACTACTGGCAACTGGGGAAACAATCTCAGCTTAAAAACTTGGATTTCTATTCAACAAATTATTTCATTGGGCGTTGGGCCAACATGGCCAAGAAGCGGAGAGAGTCCAGCGTATTGGTAAAATGGTATTGGTACTATTTATTATAATTATGGGGCTGTAATTTCAAGAAGAGTGTCGAATCTGTAGTGTGATGACTAAAATATTATCTGATCCGAGTGAAGGGTAAGGCGTTATTTTGGTATTAATGAGTGAGAAAGAGGCAGTTGGATGGATGGAGACCCCCTTTCCCCAAAATTTACTAACGGCCTTGGCAGACGTAAAACGCGTTCAGGCAGACGATTTTGAAGGGGAAAATGTGGCTTAGGTTGGGTACAAAAAGTGGGAGGTTCCCGTTCTCTCAGTCTCAGTCACACAGCACTCACCTGAAATTTGGAGAATCTTTCAGCGCTCCTTCGAAGGTCACATTCGGTTTCATGATATCGACACCACTCATTCAATCTCCGAACAGCGGGGGAATATTCTTCCAAACACTGTTGCATAAAGGTTTAATTCTGTGGGTAGATGTTTATATTAAATTTGCAACAAAATTTGAACAGCGTTCTCAGCGAGTAGTGGAGACGATGCGGGTCACGAAAAATACAAATTGCTTGTGCGTATTTGTCACCGTTTGTGTTGTATCGGGTCATTTAAGCATGGTTGCAGAGATTTAAAGATCGAATAAAGCTACGTGTAAAACTAAAAGCGAGTCGGGAACCAAACAAATAATGCACTGCCGCCCAAATGTAGCGCCCTCAATTGACAAGTCTAGCTAGTCTTCCTTCGTGCGCGCGTGATGCTGCGTAGATCAATGACAGAATCAGATAAGATTAAGAATGGGATTAAATGTAAAGTATGAAACAAGTGAATGTTGGCCAAATTACTTCTTTTTCAGCGGTCAGTGTTGGGCTGTGTGTGAGCTTTGTTTGACAAGGACTTTTTACTTTCTTGATGACATCTGGTGTACAAAACTAATGAGGATGTCGCTAAATAAAACCAAGTCCAAACAATGGGGAACAAAGAAAGCTATAGTCCTTTTGATTTACTGGGTCTACAAACCTGTGGGGCTGGGGGTTGAGATGACATGACAACACATTGAACTTTACACTTGGAATTATTTATACTTGTTACATTTATTTTTCTGCTGTCAAAATATGTTACAGTTCCTAACCTTCTGTCTGAATGTAAAACTCAAAATCCTTACCCAAACCCTATTAAGCCAACCCTAATCATAAACTTTAACCCAAGTGTGCAAATCATGGGGCGAAATTATATAGGGGTGTTGGAACATAGGGTTGTTGGAACATAGAGGAGTCACCCCATTTATTTGTTTCAGTGATGCATTTTTATTGAATAAAGGTTCCATTATATCTATCGGTACATGATGAACAATTGAATTACAAAAAGATGCAACATGATATCAAGTGGCGACTGCATCTAAACAGTACAAAGTCAACCCTCCTACTGTCTGACCATTCATATTCATCTACTGTGGTTCTGAATGATAGATAAACCGTGCCAGCCTGCAATATGATATCATCTGGTGAATGCTATACCAAGTACACAATCAACCCATCTACTGTCTGACCATTCAATATCATCTACAGTGGTTTTGAACAATAGATAAACCATGCCAGCCTGCATTAAGTTTGTAGCCTCGTCATTGCCAGTGGTCTAG
This sequence comes from Pisaster ochraceus, assembly GCA_010994315.2. Taxonomy (NCBI): domain Eukaryota; kingdom Metazoa; phylum Echinodermata; class Asteroidea; order Forcipulatida; family Asteriidae; genus Pisaster; species Pisaster ochraceus. The sequence goes on along the minus strand of CM021543.1, from coordinate 9,366,866 downwards.
TGCACACCAGCCTCAAGTTCTAGTGTTGTCAGAGTGTGAGTTCTATAAAACTGAACTCTGAGCGCAAATAGTGAAAGCATGCGAGCTCGAAAACTTGCGAGCATGAAGCCCAATATTAACATTTATCTTTGGTTTTAAAAGCCCTACTTTGCAATCTGGGCGTTATTATATGGTTTTATCTTCATTTTTTTAATGAATTTGATCTTTAAAAAAAATAATAATAATATTTTTTTTTTTGGGGGGGGGGCAAAAAAAACCTGGAATTTCTTCTTTTTTTAAGGGCAAAAAAACGGAATTCCGGTTAAAAACGGAGAAATCACATCCCTGCAGCATGCACAAGAAAGATTACATTGTCCTCTTCGGTAGCCTCAGATCTCAAGGGTCTTTTGCAGGATTCTCTCTATTCCCAGAAGCACCATCTTCTGGAGCAGCTCTACCTTCGCAGTATTATCATGATCATTATAATAACTATTTAATATTATTCAAGAGTGTGATTTTGTTTCCATCATACAAAAAAGAAATATACTTGGGAACCTTGGGTCCCCAAAAATGTTTGAATAAATTCAAGAATAAGGCCGTATCCGAATTGGCGGGTACAGCTATGGCTACGGCTGTTGCTAAGGGTGTTACTATGGCCGTCCTATACTTCAACGCACAGTGATGCAGCGATCCAGCCGCAGCCATAGCCGGAGCCGCCAGTTCGGACACGGCCTTTCACAGTCTCTACTCATTACGTGCGAATAGTCTCGCCAAGGAAATCTACAATAAAATTGCACCTCGATATTACAAGAAGACAGAAATGAGGTAAAGCAGCACAGGGAAAAAATTTATAAAGATATCAAGTGGAAATTTTTAATGTTTTTTTTCTCCAAAAGTGCGCAAGAATAACCAGGGAACCAATCACACACATGGTCTCTAAAAGGTTAAATCAATTCATCTGAACAGCCAACTACAGGCTGTTTTAACAACCATCGCTTCGGCTTTGGCTACGGCTTAGACTCGTCCATCTGTTTAAAGCCCAGTACCGAAAGCATATATGTTTTCAAAATAACTGCAGAGTCTAAGCCAGAGCTGAAGCCTAAGCCGAAGCCATTGTTATATCGCAAGTGTGTTCAAACACTGACCCCATTCAAGCTTATGGCCAGCGTTGGTAATTGTCAAGGACCAGTATGCACACTTTGGCCGACCCAATAAATACATAAAATAACAAACCTGTGAAAGTTTGAGCTCAATCAGCCATTGGAGTCACACAAGACAATTGTGAAAAACCCCATCCCTGTCTTCAAACATTGGCTGCATACTCCACAGGGAGCTGAGATATAAGGAATGAAATAAATGGCCCAGTGATCGGGGTAACAGTGCTCATGCCCCATAAGCAATAAAATTGGCAGATATCGGTGCTATATGAATGGCCATATAAAGCAAACTTTTCAAACTGAGTTCAGAAAACTTTGATTCTCTCGGTTTGAAAAATGCCACTGAAGGAAATTTTGCTTTACACCAGAGAACTTTGCTTAGAAGAAATAGGTTACTGGCAAAAACACCTATACAGTTTGTAACTGGTCCCCCACAGATTTCTGCTTGGCAAATAAACTTGCTAAGCACCATTTTTGGCAAAGAAGCTCTGATCAGGATCGGCAACCGTCTTTCTACAAGAAAACTGACGTTGTACAACAACACTACCCTAAGATACCCAGTTCCCTTATTATAACTACACAGTATGTGACCATAATCTCAATAAAATATTTTCAGTAAAGCTGATGACCAATCATAGGAAAGGTTCGATTGTGATTTCTAACGCTGCACAGGGATTGGTCAGCTCAAACTTCGTCAGGACCTTCGGATGGAGGACGCCCAATCGGCCAATGCTTGTTCCCTTGACGACGATGTCTGCACATCGGCCGGAGAAGTATGTGGCATCTGTCGTGGGTACAAAAAAAATTAAAATCCCATCAAAATCTGCTCACAACTTTTATGCAATAAAAATAATTGACATTTGTTGTGAAACTATATTGCTACCATTTTTTTTAGGCAAGTTATTTGGAGAAGAAAAAACAACAACAACATTTTGGCGCTTGCAAATACTGATCTTTGTAGAGAAGAGAGTTTTTCGTTAAGTGACCGTCAATGAATCCTCATAAATTAACAGTTTCAATGTTAACCCTCCTACTCTTGGTAGCATTTTCTAGCGAGCTGCCCAAGTATTTGAAAGAATTTCACTGCAGGGGTTGTGTGTGGTGGTGCAACGCTCCATAGAAATAACTGTGTGTGTGAGCGTGTCTATCCATTCAAACCGAGGACTTTAACAAAAGGGA
>CM021543.1:9340918-9357675 GCA_010994315.2 Pisaster ochraceus | reverse complement strand
ACCCAATATGGTCGACCACAGCTCCTTGTCTCAACTTGATCTAGGGTGCACGCACCTGTTTGCAGGGACGTCCACTTTGTAGATGACAACGTCCGAGGCACCTTCCGCTTTGTCTGAACCCTGCTCTTTGCTTATCATGGCCCTCTCGGATGTCTGTGAATAAAAGGGAAACATGTCTTTATCATCCAGAAGCAAAAGACGTAGCAACGACTATTTTTTCCCATAATAGATAAACCCCTTGTGTATGATGTCACAAGCTTAAACAGTGCCATCCATAGAGTTATATAACATGTTTGGGGGGGCACGCAAAACCAAGTGACACGGCCTGACAAGAGGCACTTATGCCCATTGAGAAAATGGTGCTAACTCAAGGGGGCATGGGATGCTTTATTATTATTATTTATTTGACCAAGACAAACCATACAAAATTACGAAGAAACAAGTACATGAAGATTGAAAGAAGAAGTAATCCAAACGAAAAACATAAAACGTGAATAACTGTAAACATATATACAAGTAGGCCCTAGATAAATAATTACATGTAATAAAAAGTGGAATTTTATAATAAAGTTCATAACAGGACCTCCAAAATCCATCCCCCAAAATGGATCGTTAATCCAGTAGGATTAGCAGCTTCTTAAAGGTAAGATTTACATTATGGAGCTCTGGAAATGTTCCGCCTCGGAAACGGACCCTCATACCTAGGACTCTGTATCTGTGTACAGCAGCACAGGCGAAGAGTCCTACATAAGGTTAGTTGTTTAATCCTGTGTTACTTACAATTTCATCAAGCTCCAGACCATAGTCAAAGCATAACTCTTCAAACTCCTCATCAGCTGAAAATAGTCAAGATGCCAGTCAAAATCTGTTACATTTATTTATTGTTACTAGTAGGCTAACCAATGTACCAGCCCCAGTAGAGGGGTCTGTTCCACCCAGTTTACATACCTGCCAACATTTCAAATCTGGGGGGAAAAAAGAAAACATAGCGAAGCGAGAAGCGCAAGGGGATGGCTTGGTTCAGGGTCAAGCTGCCAACAACACAGGTAGGGTCAAAAGTTTGGGCTATATTTAGACCTGTAGCAGCTGACCACGACCTCTGGCTTGTGACACAGTGCCTTTTGTTACAGTGCCCTCTATTTCAGATGGTGTCTACTCAGTTGTCAGGATTCAGATTGCCCTTTTTTTGGTAATGTAAAAATACATCCCTCCCCTGAAAATGAGGACATCCTGCATGTCCTGCCTGTTTTTCTTCATTGTTTTTGAACAGCAACAGGTCTATTTATATGAGCGGTGATACTTGTACTATAGAATTACTAGTAGTAGTTGTAGTCTAGAGCTATAGAGCTAGATAGAGCTAGAACAACACTACAGACATAGTATTAGTAGTACTTACTAGGGTAGTAGTAGTACTAATACTAATACCATACCATGCCTTAAAGTATTTAGATAGCACTTACTTGCCCCAAAACAAACACAAATGAAACAAGGCCAAGAAGGGTCTGGACATATCATTTATTTGTAAATTAATTTCTTCTCATTAATAGTATACTGGCTTAGTTAGAGTCTAGACCTACATGTACCGGTACTTCAAACAAACATTGAAGAAGGAATACCAATTCTCAAGGTCAAGTTTAATGCTGGACAGTTCATAAGGTTTTTTATTTCATAATATGGGATTAGAATTAGCCCAGGTTGAGCTCCTCCATTGCATAACGTGACGAGTCCAGGGTAAAGATCCCGTACCATTGCGAAAACATTGTTAACAAACATTTTTCATATTTTTACCTGATGGAGGAAGCTGAAACTTTGTTCACATATTCCTTGTGTCTGGAACTCCCAGTCTGCTGGGTTCAGAATTGTCAATTATAACCTTGGGTGACATTATTTTGAAAATAAAATGGAAATTGACGTCTCTGTTTTAACTTTCTGTACTGACTCCGTTTGTGAATACTCGCACGCAATGCACGGTTGCCCATACCAAGTTCATCATACTCTTTCTAGTCTGGTGCAAGATTCCTTTCATTTTGATTTGTCATAATTTTCCCCGCAAGCATGGCATGAGGGCGCTTTCATCCACGAAAAAATTATAATGCCATATCGCTGGGAAGTATTGTGACAAATCGGAACGAAGTCTTACACCGAGTACTACATTCGTTCTTACTTCAAGGCGTGTTGACCAAGAAGTCGATGGAGTTGCTATGCATTTCGCACATGCGCAGACATGCTCAATCAGTACACGTTTAAAATGTTAGCGTAGATCAGCAGTTATTTTCTGGAATAATATCATCCATATGGATATATTTGTTTGTTATTTTTGGACACCTCAAAAGTGTAGTTATGATGGACCTGAAGTGAAGCATATGAACGGAATTTCAGCTTCTTAAAATCAGGTAAAAATATGAAAAAACATTGGTAGAAATTTTGTTTGCATTGTAATTGTAGAGAAGCATTATACCTGGGATGTCAGTGTAGTGCAACATACACTGACCATAGACTATAGAGCACTACTGACGTCCTACCAGCCAGGCCCAGACCTGAGACCAGGGCTAGGTTTAGAATCTGTTTTTGTATAGACCTTATCGCCAATCCGCACCTGGTTGATTTTGCTGAATGGCCGAATTCTGGGAAGGGAAAAGGGGCATACTGCGCTCCCTTTTCCTTCCCACAACACCTTTCGGCCATTCAGCAAAAATCAACCAGGCGGATTGGCAATAAGGTCTAAATAGACCTTATCGCCAATCGTGTACTATTTATTACAGTGATCAGTCAGTATTGACGTGTTGTGAGATCCCACCACCGACAAAATCACAGATTTCGAAAAAAATACAACAATTCCAAACTCACTGTACGTTCTTCCAAGTGCTTCGAAAAGCAAATCTCTTTTAACTGCTATCGTAGGCATCGTTGAGCGATTTTTGTTTTAAGTTCTGTTGACTGTCGAAGTTTTTACGCTCTGGAGACCGTAGTTTTCTTCAGAAATAACAGTGCGGAACAGATTGGAACATGCACAGTGCAGTGTGTAGGATATCAGACATGTCAGAAGCTCACACACACGCAAGCATTGAATGATGATGAAACATAATCAACCTTGTACGCAGTCTAGTCGACCTCCCGTTAAAAATCTGTAAAAGTGAGCCTGATTACTGGAACTGAAAACAAGGTTGAAAACATGCCTGCCTTTACAAAATAGATCGTTTGAGGGCGCTTTAGCCTTCTGAAAAAGGCCCGCCCTAAGAGGACCCCCCCCCCATGGATCCAGTGTACGATATTCCACAATATTGCATTTTCTAAAGAAATATTTGTATACTATTATAATAACCTTTATTTGTACACTTAAATGCATTACCTCAAAAATCGAGAAATAAAACATGCATGGAGGTACAAAACTCAATGCCATTTTATAAATATTATGATCCGTTTCCCCTCTGAGTCCCAAAAGGTAGAAACAAATAATACTCTTGAGGTTTTGAGCTTTAATTCGGTCGTTATTAATTAATAAATGCCTCCTAGCGATATTGATTGACCAAGCACAATGGACCAGACATCATTCTTTACAGGAAGTTAGTTGCCATGCTTACAGGAAACGCGTCAAGCCATGATATTTCAGAACTGAGAGCTAGTTGTACCCAAGCACAAACGATCTTTTGTTTACTTCTCTAAAACCTGGTCGTTTGGGAAGTATTCCAGCCATTTTTATTTGTTGTCAAAGAGCTGAGAACAAAATATTTTTGTCTGCTCAGAAAGTGTGGTTGACGTCATTGAAGGAAGTAGGTGTAAATCCTCGTCCCTTCACGGTATTTATGCTTATATTTTATTTTGCTGGTCACCTTTTCTAATAATACCATCATCTCCACGCAAAAGGCAAAGCAAAAAGAAAAACCAACCAAAAAACAAACAACCAGTGTCTACCATCATCTTTGTCTTGTTCCCTGTTTGTATTAGCAATAACAAATACCGATTCTATAACAATATACCAAAAATGAGGTCAGACTATTTACCACCACCTTCAGTTCGGTTTCTGTAGCCATGACAGAAATAAATTATAGACACTGTTGTGTTTTTTGTTTGTTTGTTTGTTTGTTTGTTTGTTTTTTTGGGGGGCTGTATTTGCACACTAATACACAATTAAAAACCTTTTTCTCTCTTGCTGATTTGCTTACTGAAATCTTAAACTCCAGGGTTACCAAAAGGTGTCATCGGGCAACATTCCACTTTCTGACCTCTGCAGTGGAATTCAACGTTGAATGACATGTTTCTTGTTCACACCCCGTAAAGTCGGAAGGGGCAAATCTTATAGCTAAAAATTAATAATCGGTAGTTATATTTTAATAGCTTATGACTATTAGAAATGACCGCAAAAGTTTTCCAGAGGTGTTAATTTGTTATACAGAGGTCGATAACGAGAATACGTTTGATCATTAGGGGCCGGGAGGGGGCCATGTCTGGGCCAATTAGACAAAACGCATTTTATTGTTTGTTGAATTTCATTTATTTCACATCCATCAGCGAAAGCCCAAATAACTTGATGATTTAAAGAAGATGATGAAGAGAGAGAGAAAACAAGTTTTAGATGTAGGAGCCCCCCCCCCCCGAAAAAAAAATATATATATAAAAATGGGGATAAACCCAATGTCAATCATTGGTTCAGTCCGGGATACGAACCGAATACACCAAGTTGTGAACCAGGGACAGAAACTGCTGAGCCAACCTGATGCTTGAAATATTATTATTATTATTATTATTATTCATGGTTTATTAAAACACTGCAATACAGCGGCTAAAAGCCGAAATGTACAGTTTACAAAATGGTCATTAAAATTATTACTATATTACAAAAAAGAATGAAATATCAAATGTATAAACACACATGCAACAAATTTGTGACAGAAAAAAAAACATTAAAAAGAGCACAAATATGAACTGAATCGATGAGATGATGAATATACTGTTCTGTTTTGTGTTCGGAGGAGATGATGAAAATACTGTTCTGTTTTGAGTTGATGAGAGGAGGAAAATACTGTTCTGTTTTGTGGCTCATCCATGTTTTGAGTCACTGTACCAAAGCGAGGCTAGTGCAACATGGCACCATTTTACGATGTCAGTTTTGTGTTCACTAATGCATGTATTGACGGCGGCAGATGGGTGTAATTCAGAAAACTTTGGTGTCATAAAATGATGTTTCGATAGACACTCGATAACATAATGATCATGGGCCAAAGTGCATTGTTATGTTTTTTCATCTAATGTTCACAAGACTTCCTCTACGTGACACAAACATATCATCGCCTTTTCTTTGAACATACTTTATTATATTCTTTTATTGGCGGTGTAATAGCTAGTAAAGCTCACAAACATGTTACCGTTCTTTTTAATGGTTTTTGCAGATCCGTTGTGCAGTAGCTGTGTTTTGGCCTTCAGTTCGTGTTGTCGGAACAACGCCGTTAATGCTCAACCACAAGGCTGCCTTGGCCACTATTTTATGAAACTAAGAACCACACAATGCTGTTGTATTTAGTGTCATGTCTTATCAATTTTGTACAGGTTTACCCTTTTCCGAAAACGAAATCTCAAAAATAAATCGCTTTAAATGTCACTTCCCCTTTAGCAATAACATTAATTAGCATACTTTGCGTAATTCGGTAGCAAGTTGGATTTGATTGGTGGAAAGCCCATACTCCGAACTAAACGTCACGATTGTAGAGTTAAACCATTGGCTAATTGATTCCAGAGCGTCTGGATCGCTGCTCACACAAGTTTCACTGCGCTGATCACGGTCAATAACAAAATAATTGCAGACAGACGTTTGTAAAACATTCTTTTGGTAGTTCAATTTTTGGATTGTGCATGTGTGTGCGTGTGAGAGTACATTGTACGCTCAGTTAAATCCTGCACTGCCGTTCGTGACCTTCACTTTATTTCCCACATACATGTACATTGGATACCAGGCAATGCTCCCAACCAGGAAGTTGGACCAGTGAAAATACTGCAGCGAAACTCCACTAATTCCGTTTAGCCATGCACGTCTAGTTCACAGCGCCTTATTAACCAAACACTTTTGCATCCTGTAATATTCCAGAAAGTGCTTTTTCTGCAAAAGCTGTGCTTGCACAACCCTCCCTGTTATTACTACCAGGCAGCCGGTGTGTTATGGGAAGCAGTCTTTTGAGACGGTTTTCAACTTGGTTTATTGTCGAGGTTTTTGGCGGGCACTAAGGATTAAAAACTTGTCGTGGTTGTCTGCCTTTCATTTCTTATGAACACTTGTTCTCGTTCAAGTTTGCATGGACAACTGTAGTCATTTGAATAACGATACGGTAAGTAGATTTTGTGTGTGTTTATTTAGTGTTATTTCCTTCTGTTATAACCATTTGGTGTTATGGGTTACAACAATTCTCGGGACACATTTTTTGACATTGGTGGTGACCTAGAATGTCACTTTGGCGGTCTATCCTGCCGTGTTAATGTTATTTATTGACACAGGCAAACTTTGTATTAAAACGTTGCCTTTGAGCACACGCATATTAATATTACACGTCGAGCCTTAACGTTAAATCACTTACGATGAAAATACTACTAAAACAGGAGGACGAAGTGAAAGTGAAACAACTGCACAACCAATTAAAAATTGGACAACCAATTAAAAATTGGTTGAAATTTATTATTTAACGATTTCAATTAGTTTATGAAAAATACACATTACAAACATATCACAAATATCATAACAAAGTAAAAGTAGAATGTTTTCAATTGACATGTAGTATTAGATCTAAATAATTTATATTATATAGAAACAGTTTTCCCAGTAAGTTTCTAGAAAAAAGGGGGTACGTTTACAATCAAGTTGTTATTATTATATTTATTTAAAATTATTTTGTTTACAGTGCTCTATGGGTTATGTGCGGTCTAAAAATAACCCCAATAACACCATAGAGCAAGGATGATAATACCAAACCGGACCTCAAGTATCCCCCACTTTAGAACCAGTGAACCGTAAAACTTTGAAGAAGTGGGTCAACCCCATCACGGTCAGTGTGTGTGATGTACATGTGTACATGTACATGTCCATACGGTATGCCCATTAGTAGCGCACGATTTTTTACGTGTACAATGTACCAACAGGATACACAAGTTTCGACAATAACTTATTTGACATTTCACAATCGATCCATCGTTGACTGCTGGAAGTAGTTAAGAAACTTAGAAAAACATCACAACAATTTGATTCTATTTGTTGTTCATTTCTATCAATGCAACATGGAGACTATACCAGTTATCATGATAACAGAATCAAGGTAAATATGATCCAAGTATAAGTTTCAAACAGTTGGTAAAGGTTTGGTGGGGGAAATTAAGTGTGATTTTTCGAGCCTGTGTTTGGACGATGGTCCGTTGACTCCACCCGTGTGTGAGTGGTGGTCATCGTGAGCGGAGCTTCGTGGGGCACTACCCCGTTGAGTTTCCCCGTGTGTAGGTGGTTGTCAGCAACGGGATGTCCGGGTTCCTGCACTGAGGTGACACACACAGCAGCTAAGCCCAAGGTGTTAAGTTTCAAAATTATCTTGTCTTCCAGTAGCGGCTTGGTCTTTGTTTGATTTTAACCCCATTGTATTATAATATGATTGAAACAAAAGGTGTTGTTATGTTAGTGCTGTACTTATTGACTGATTTGTAACCCCCTTTTTTTATTACCGAAATCGATTTTATTTACTTCCACTGTTCTGTACTGGCATGACTGAAAGTATTGGGTGACTGATTGTAATTTTAAAACACTTTTGTTTTTGTGTGATTATAAGTTTAAAGTTTAAACAAGTGAGAACTTCGGCCATGTCAAAAAAAGGAGTTGTTTGGCTTGGCATACTTCCTTAATTTAATTTTTGCAGGTCAAGAGGATTTTTTTTTTCCTTTCTCCAATTAGCCAATACAAAAATCTGCTGAGAAACAGATGACAGCTAGGTTTTTAAAATTTCGTGGGGGAAAAAACCATCGTAAATTTACTTAATTCACTATCTGAATTGCCAATACCCCACTAAATGAAAAGTTAAATTCATTTTTGGGTCAAAATGAGTGAAACATTGGCGGTTGGACAGAACTTGAATTTGGGAGGAAAATCCACAACACCATGCCAGACTTGTAGCCCAACATTTTTACTGGACCAGAAACTTTTACCACACAAAACTTTCCTCACAGTTTGAAATTTTAACTGTTTTTTAAATTTACAAACAAGCACTAAAAAAAAAGAAAAAAAAAGAAGGTATAAATATCTCATTTGACTTATTGGAAGATATTTATCAGACTCAAGTAAACATTTGAACATGTAGTAAGGCATTACTTTTCAATTGAGAAAAACAAGACCACTGGACTTATTCTGAGTTTACTGGCCTGATACTTGAGTCACTGGCCTCGGGCCTGCGGTCCAGTGTACATTTCAAGCCCCGTTGGATTCAACCTCTTCCTCAAGAATATTTTGAGTCAACTCGCCATATTGTAGTTTAAAGGAAGGAAAGTGCACTCAGCATTCTCACACTGCTGGTTTCAAAACAAGTTGGCAACTTGTGGTACTTGTGTTCGTCTGCCAACTCAGTTCCCTGACCATGGCTGACACTTTTGCATACCCTGGAACACTTCATAGTAGGCAGTTAACACAACCTTCAGTTGAAGTTTGTATTTGCAGATTAAAAAGAATCTGGCCAGCTTCTCTTGTTGACATATTCACGCCTGTTTGTTTTTGGTGTTTTTTTTACTTTTTGTGTTCCCCATCATTTGTTGTTGTATTGCAGTTCCACTTCATACACACAGCACAGTGACCTATTTTAAAAAGTACAAAACACTTTATGATTTCCCCTTGAGTATAATAAGATTCTGCAATTAAGTTAAACACTTTGTATGGTTGTACACTGCTGGGTACTGAGCTGTTTGATCCACGTTGTTTACTGCGTACACCCACGATACTCACATTGTGATAGCTAATCAAGCAGTACTGTCTAGGATCAACTTTGTGTAGCCAGGAAATTACCCATTCAACCTGGTCATCATGGACATCAACTTCCTATTGCACCTTTTTATCTGCTTAGCAAGAGTCGCCTCACACCCCCTAGATGCTGTTAAAGACTCATTCTACAGTCTTTACAAACACAGACTGTTCTTAAATTTCGCCCACTTTGTGCCCCATCATAAGGGCCTGGATTTACACGGCGACCATGGTCCCTGTTCCCCATCTTTTATTTCCATGGAGCATCTTCAAAATATGTCCATAAATCAATGGAAGGGGAAGTACTACATGGACCCTTCACAAAATGAAAACAGCCATTAAAGATGGAATTCCATGCCCAGAGCTGATAGTTCATGATGGGCAATTATTGCTAATTGGGCCTGTTCATTGCCTTGGTGTCCATTAAATTGTTCCAGTACATTTTTTTATTTCCCTCGTAAAGGTGCCCATTACTAAGGAAGATTATGTCATAACGAAATATCAGGACCGCAGGCCTGACTTTAAATATCTTTTCATAAAACAGTTACAAATGTACCCAAGTCTGTAACACTGACTCATAAAATCTCTCACTCCCATCAGACCTTCAATGGATAAAGAAGACACGGTGCACATATCAATTGTGGAGGAGCAATCACCAAGCAACGACATGGACAGCGATCTCCACGACAGCGCTCGTTCTTCCTTCATCTCCACCAACTCCTCGGGAACGTCAGGAACGTCCGAAGCAGATGATTTTAACTACAGAGACTCAGTGATTTCAACTTCCTCAGTGGACTCCATTGACCGGAGTTCAACTTATTCAGGAGACGTTATAGCAGGTGGTACGTATCACAGGGGGAAAAGATCTGTTTTTCGAACATCAATTTCTAACCTTCTAAATAAGCCAGGGACCTGTCGTCTGGATAAATAGTTATTCCAGTATCCAATTATCCAGGAAACTTTTTACAATCGTTTTACTGAAAAAAACTTGTTGGCTTTCATGAGAAAGTTTCTATACTGCTAGTTTGAATGGCCTGCTCATGACTAAAGTTCAATCCCATAAACAAGCATGCAACCTTCCGGCTGAGCAGCCAATTCTGTTATTGAAAAAAAAAAAAAACCCATACAAAAAATAGTAGTATCCCATTTTCTCTTGTTGTAAGTTGACAATTGACATACATGTATGGTACATTGGTATTTCTTTTATTCCTTATTTTCTCAAATATCAGACTCTAAACTACAAATAAAAAAATACTTAAAATCAGTTTTAACAAAAACTGGCTATTTTATAATTTTCCCTTCACTTTGTTTCTACAATTAGGTCTTGGCCGGGTGGGATCTACACGCTCAATGCCGCCTGAAAGAATCCAGGGTGGGGACTCCGATCCCGAGGAGATGCATGGATTGTGGATGAGGTAAGAAACTCCTTTGAAAGAAACTGTCCAAAGCTGTAATTTGCTTTCTTTGCGTTAGGTCTGAAACCAAAAACTGCTTCTGCAAACAAAGTATTGCTACCAACAGGGACTATTGTTCCACCTTTTTGGTGATGAAACCAAGGGACCCTCAAAAGTGCCTTGCACTGCAGGGCTCGAATTTGACACTGGACCACAGGCCCGAGGCCAGTGATTTTATCCTTGGGCCAGTTAACTCATGGCTTGACAAGTCCAGTGGTCTTGTGTTTTTCAATTTAATAATAGCCACTGTGTAGTATCTTTATGAGGAAGAAAAGATGTTCAAATGTTGACCTTGAATCTGGTATTTATACAATTTCATTGAGTAGCAAAATACACTAACCCAATAGACAAATGAGAAAAATCTATATTTTACTTGTCAAACTGTGCAGAAAGCTCTTTCTCATAAAGATTCTGGTCTTGTGAAATAAATTCTGGTCCGGTAAACATTTTGAGCTACAAGCCCTGCGGTCTGGCGAAACTTTATCCCAAATTCGAGCCCTGCACTGTGACTCGCCAACCTAAAGATACCTGTGTGTAGAAAAGATATTGAAGAAATCTGAGAGATATGAGAGGAAAACCCCAACAGTGGGAAACCCCAAGCAATCTGGTAGGGATTGAAAACCCAATCTAGGTGCAAGGCTCCGTTCTGAGGTGGGATTCGAAACGGGGTCAAAAGAGGTGAAAGGTGAAAAGCAGGGAAAGAAACCACTGAGCCAACCTGATCCCCTGTTTATTTCACACTTGCGTGCATCGCTTTCATTTCAACAAATCAGAATATTTTATCTGAAAGATTTGCATACATAATATTTTTTTCATGAAAGAAATATAAACATGTTTGATTTGTGAAGAAATACCTTAGTCTACATTTTTACTATATTTTCCAAATCTGCAAAATTGTTTGATTGACATCTATCAGATCAATGACAGTTGTAGAGATTTATTTCCTCTTGACACAGTGTACGCTGACAGAACAACTATTTCAACTACAACTGTTCAGTTATAATAAATTCCAGAAGCAAATAACTAGTATTTTGTTATAGGTTAATATTTGTTTTCCTGTGAAAAAATAGTAGAATATTTGCAACTGCCTTCATGACCAGCAATGACATCTATACAGATCAATTTCTCTTGGTGGGTGCACTGACCAGACACAATTGTTTCAGTTACAATTTTCCAGCTAAAATCGATTACAGAACACCATCCCTTGCACTTCGTAGATGAAATTTCTTTCATAATGAATGCCTACATTTCTGCACAAAAAAAAAGAGACTATAATTATCTCCAACTGCCTTCATGACCAGCAGCTTCAGTTAAACAAGAAACCATTTGTCATATTCTGTTCTTATCTAAAAGCTAATAATAATAATATCCCTAGTTGGTGCGACACTCTATTATTGCACATCAACTGATTACCTGAGGCAGGTGTATTGGAAGCCCTTAATTTGCATATGAATGGCTAAGTGCCTTTGAAGTGGCTCTTACCCCAAGGTCCTACAATTGGAAGGGAACAAAACAAAGGTCAAGTATAGTGTGTGACAAGTGAAGTGTATTCAATGTCAAATCTAAACTAGCAGAAAACGTGTCCATGTAGTATGCGGTGGATACACACAAGTGGATTAAGAGACTGTGAAAATAGTCCAGTAGCATAAGAAGTGGAAGGACTGTTTGATAAAATGCTCAATGAGTCGTGGAGCAATAGGCCTATATGACAAAGTTTTTTTAGTACAGGGCTGGTTAGTATGGAAATAAAACCAATGTACTTGCTTCAATGGGAAAGCTGGCAGACAGACCTGGAGTTTCATCTTTGAGAGAGTAAGGCCATTTTCATTTTACAAAGCCCCCTTAAAGGGCACCTCCATTGGAAAATCTTAAAGTGTGGGAAACTTTTGAAGGGTCACCAAGGCCAAGACCAGGGGCAATAGAGACCACGGCCTGTGTGTAATTCCAGGCCTGGACAGATCATAAAGTTCATACCTTGCAGGCAGGGCTCGAATTCGAGGGACAATCCACAAGACCTAAGGGCTTGCAACTCAAACTTTTTAGTGGACCAGAAATTTGTTTACAAGACCAGAATCGAAATAGGAATCGTAAAATGTTTTTTTAACTGAACAAGCCCAAGAGAACTTTTATCTCATTTGTCTATGGGTAATGTTAGTTTACACTTTCATACTCAACAGAATTGAAAGATATTATCAGACTCAACGTCAACATTTGATCAAAATTTTGTTTCATTAAGTATATTCACCAGTGAAGTATAAATATTAATTTGAAAAACATAAGACCGCCGGACGTGTCTGGTCCCGAGTAGTTTACTGGCCCAAAGCTGACATCACTGGCCACGGGCCTGTAGTCCAGTGTTAATTTTGACAGAGCCCTGCCTGTACTGACTCAATCAAGGTCTTCAGGTCTCCTCTCTGCTAACTGACAGTAGACAAGTGGTGCACTTTATTGTGTTTCCTGTTATGTGTTTTTCTGCGGAGATTACTGGGGGCCTGAAAAAAATGCCTCATGTGACTTCGCCCTAAGAGATATGGGTGCTTGTGGTCAATAAACAAATTTACCCAATATGTTAGTTAAGTTAACCCGGACACACAATGCACTTCAGAAATAAATGCATTGAGTCCTTCAGCTTGAAAAATACAAGGATGGCCAGGGAACGATTTCATCCAGCAATTTTTTGCACAGCAAAATACATAGACTTAGCATTCTCCCTTGACAGTGGTCCGCTGGCCAAATGCCAGATAAAACACCCGAGGACCAGGCAAAGTTTACTCCAAGTGGTCTGGCTTGCTAGTTGAGTGTTGAACAGCATCCCTAATTAATATGAATTATGGACCAGTGGAAAAGCTGGTGGACTCGCAAAATGGCAGGCTAAATGGTCTCGTTGGCCGGTCACGTAAAAAGTAATGGACAAACTCTGTAGACTGAAAATTTTATTGTGCACACTGAGTGCTGATATGAAGTAGCAAATGATGATTTTTGAGTAGCAATAACTGATACGTTTTGCGTAGCATTTTGCTATGCTATACATGGGAAATCCGATCGTTCACTGAGAGCTCCTCTCCTAATATTATTGAGAGCTCTCCTTGCACTCCTCAAAACCAAAAGTCACATCTAAGTCTCAAAAGTGAAGTGAAAAGACGATTTCACAAAATCTGACTGTTCATGATGTTTAATTGAAGCACGGAAGTACCTCTAATGATTCAGTTACAATGTATGCTGGAGGATTGGCTCGGCGGACTTGTTATTTTTGTCAAAGCAAATAAACACAATACATTGCAGTTTATTTCCTGCAGTGAATAAAATTCTGCTTTTCCCCCCATATTTTAAAAATGTTTTAAAGTGTATATACTGTATATCCACTTTGAGTTGTAAGAAGTGGTACTTTTTGGCACACCATGGACAAGGCCAAGGAATGCAGACTAAGATTGCAGTCGCACTCCTTGTGAAACGAATGACGGCCTGGCTATCCAATATGATACTAGTTTCTTGTTTCTAGTATGCTAGTGTTTAGACTTGCTTCAGCAAAGGGCAGATCCAGTGTTCATGTTTCAGGGAAAACCCCACTGTAGTATGTCACAACAATGTATTTCAAGGACCAATGAGATTGAGGACCTTGTCCAAGTTGTTTTTTCACCGCTGACCCTTGGGAATTGTTTTTTATTTGTGTGAAAACAAAGTGTATCTGTTCCTGATGTAGTGTGCATGTTTGTTATCCCTACAGTTTTACTTCATTTCGTTATTCTTTGTAAATGATGACAACTTCAGACTTTGGATTGGGTAATAATCAAATCAGTTTCAATTTGATAGGCTGACTGATTGTTAAGTTCATTAAAGTTCCAATTCTCCACTCGAGATAAACATTTCCGTCTGAAAACTGCCAAAGAGGAAATACATGTAGTAGTACTGTGAAAACCCTCATAATAAATGTTGCTAATGAGTTACTGCAATTGAAATAAGCCCGATATAACTTGTGCAATTGGGATTTTTGTATTTCTTAAAATTTGTCCACTTAACTGAGTATCAGGTTAACTGAAAGTTTGATGAAATATTCACTTCTTTATTTGTGTGGTGTGTTTACCGAAAATTTCTAACAGAAAACTGACAGTACTTTTGCTTTTTAGGTAATTTAAAGTTTCCTTTTATTTTTTGCGGGCATGTGCAGTTGTTTTGGATTGTTATGACAAATATTTATCACGTCTGAGGCTTTGTTTTTGAAATGGGCAAGGGCACCAAGGCATTTTCTCCTTGGTAAAGGGCACCTCTATGAGGAAATTGTAAAATCCCAGGAGAAAATTTCCTTACTATGCTCCTGTTATGATTCAACCGTTTCCTGCATTGGTGAGTCAATATTTGTTTCATACCCTCTCCCCAAATAATTGATTGTTCTGTTGGACACAGTCTGGTCGCAGTAAGCACACAGAAGCTACTTTACACTAAATATTAGTTGCACAATTTCCTCTTTGGCTGCTTGTGTGAAAAATAAATCAATATTAGTCAGTTCAAATTGCGCACCCAGATCAAAGGTGTTTTTTTTATTAGCTGTTAACCTAATTATTGTATTAAGCAAAATTGTTTAGCTATTTTTTTGTTGTTGCTTTGAAAAGGAGCTCTGTGAAATTGGGCCCTAGACTTGATTTCACTAAGCAAATATTTCCAATATCACCATAGTGATATGTATTGTGACATCACACTTTGCTTAGCCATTAAGATTGATACACAGTTAAGATCAATCTTAGCTCTTTGTGAAATCGACCCCATGTCTCTTCTCCAATAAAAGCCAAAAATACAATATACTTTGGGTCCAGTAAAAGTTGTTATGAACAAGACAAGTTGTGGACCAGTCGAGCTTTTCTTTAAATTCAAGCTCCACATTTATACTCAAAAGGACCACTATTTGTTCTGGAAAAGAAATTAGCTAAGCACAAAACAATATTGCTTACAAGAAAAAGGATACCAGCTAAAATACCATGCCATGTGTATACCATTTGTGAATGGTTTCCTGCTAAGTTTTGCTCAGCAGAAATTTGTTGAGCACAAAGCAGCCAGCTCTATGAAACCAGGCCTTGATTGGGAAATTGAGCACTTTGAATTTGCCAACGACGTGTACAGATAAATTTCATTCAGCAGAAATAGTGTACTGGCCTCAAATATGCCTGATGGTTTGCTTTTTTAGCTGGGTCCTACTAATTTTGGCGGAGAATACAGTTTAACTTCAGGATTGTTTTGTAACTTGGCAGTTTGGGGATAGTTGTTGTGGAACATGCAGTGGTTACGAGTGAGGCAGTGTGAGATTGATTTGACAATTTTGAGTAAAGTTTGGGGAATGCCTCACTTGCAAAAGAATGCTCAATTTGTAAGTTGTGAGACAAAATCCAAGGTTACTATGTACAGTATGTCCCATGGATAAGGCAAGCTTATGCATAGTTACATAAGAGATGGTGAATGCCTATCAATTATTTCCATGGAAGCATGTGGCACAAATATTACCAGGCTGTGCATTGCAAAAGTTTGCCCCTAACCATACAACATTATTGTAGCAATACTGGATTTAGTCTGAGGAATTTTAATTGAGGATTCACTTGTAACTGAGCAGAGGATTGCACCATACATCACAGCATTCTCCCTTATGTCTGCTGGCCAAATACCAGTTACAACACCTGAGGACCAGTCAAACATCACTCTAAGTAGTCTGGCTGGCTAGTTCAGTGTTGAATAGCATCCCTATTGGTAGAAAATATGGACTAGTGGGAAAAAAAAACGATGGACCAGTGAATGCCAAGCTAACTTGTCCGGCTGGGTAGTCACTGAACAAGTTAAAAGCAAACCCTCCATTATTTGGTTTGGTTTGATATGATTTATCTGGCACATAGAAAAAGCATTCAAATAATCTGCAAAAATCATGCAAGGAAAGCGTTTTGCCGAGTATAGCACAAAAAAAGTCAAAGACTCCATTCCACTGTGGTCCTCTGAAAAGAAATTTTCAAAATGGGGCACAGCAAGCCTGGAATCTCATCTTTGAGAGGGCAAGGCTGCTTATATTTTGCAAAGGGTACTTCCACTGGAGAATCTTAAAGTCTTTGGGAAACTTTTGAAGGAGCACCAAGACCAAGACAAGGGGCAGCAAAGGCCATGGCCTCTGTGGCATTCGTTCAAATCCAGGCCCGGCACAGGTTAAAACCAGGGTCAAAATAGTAAATTTGAAGGATTAGAGCAAATACAGTGCAAGCAAATACAGGATGGGACTGTTGAAGCAATCTGCTTTTAAAGCTCAAGAACTTCCAAGGCCTGTGAGCCCAGACTTAAAAATAGAGAGAAGGAATGAATAAAAA
>CM021543.1:9325127-9339918 GCA_010994315.2 Pisaster ochraceus | reverse complement strand
ATTGAGAACCGAACCGGCGGGTCCACTCTTCTGTTGAACCGAGGACCCGCTTGCATCAGTTCCGATTTAAAAAGACTCAGTCCCAATTATAAGCGGCTCTGTGTAAGGAGCCAATCCTGGGACCGAACGCTCAAAAAGTTGAGGCCTGATGTTGTAAGCTTTTAGTTATTTGGTCAAGATTTCAACAAAATATGCTGTAATACAATAAACTAATATTGATTACTGTTCATTTACTAAAGATGTAGTGGAACAGGAAGGCAAGAACAACTATTGGAATCAGATGACAAGACGAGGTCATTCTAAAATGGCCAGGATTAATAAGAGTGAATCTAAACCACTGTGACTTGAACGCCCATTAATCCACTCTTAAAATGTGGAAAGAATCCTAAACGAAGACATCTA
This sequence comes from Pisaster ochraceus, assembly GCA_010994315.2. Lineage (NCBI taxonomy): Eukaryota > Metazoa > Echinodermata > Asteroidea > Forcipulatida > Asteriidae > Pisaster > Pisaster ochraceus. The sequence goes on along the minus strand of CM021543.1, from coordinate 9,339,516 downwards.
AAATGATAGCATCTTTGAGTAGGGGAGTGAGGGATGGGGGAGGGTATGTTTGTTGTCGGGCGGCCCTGGCATTTTGGCAGGGACTGAGGTGCTTTTCACTAAAGGCAAAACTGCCTTACCCTTTCCCAGAGCTACATAGTACGCCCACCAGGCATACAAATTGCTTATTGAAACATAATACAAAGCCATGTTAAGTTTAGGTTACAATTTGCACTTTCAATTTGGACCAGGGACATGTTATTGATAACCTTGATCGTGTAATTATTAATCTCTGGGTTGTCTTTGAAAGAGAAGTAAGCCGTGTCCAGCAGACAGTGAAGTGCTCCGGTAGTTTGTGCCTCGTTTCATTCAGTAGAAAGTTGCCCAAATTCTCTTTCATGTAAAGCTATGTGTATAATGGTGCCTGGGAAATTGAAGCCCGATCCTTTGTCGCGACTTGAACAAACACAGGTAGGGTGCAGCATGCAGCAAACAAAACAAGGCCTTGAAACTGCCATTTTTAGTCTCGTTTCATTGTGGCGCTTACTGCATAGAGGAAGCTCCATGCTTACTGTAAGCAAGAATTCAATGCTTAAAACAATATCTGTGTTAATGATGTTTTTTTTAAAAATGGGTTATCAAATATCAAGTACATGTAAATGTTCCTTGCTTTCACTTTTTGTCCAGAAATTGTGAGAAAAAAAAACTAAACCTCAACACAAATGGCAATTTGAGATTGGCGACCATGCAGAATGCATGGGTAGGCAGCTCTGTGAAATTTTGCTTTGTTCATTCCTGAAAGGGAAATCCCCACATTTTTCCTCTTTCTTGAGTTACTATTATCAAGGCATGGGATTTGTCTCTGTTTCAATTACGCTGCAAAGACATGTGCAAGTAGTTCAATCACAAAGTGAAATATGTACCAGAGTGTCACTTAAAAACAGCCTTTTTTTTTTTTCCTCACCCATCCCTCTGATCACGTTTTGGTACCTGGGAATAAACCAGGAACTTCTGTCCAAGATGTGAAACAATCACAGGCTCGCTAAATAATAATGATGATGCCAGATGGGTGACGTTTGAGGAAATTCCTTAGACAGTTTATTTCTAGTGTTGGTTGAGGTATGAACAAAAAACCGAACATTTTTAGCATACAGCTGTCAGCCTTGAAGGGAAACCCAAGTAAAATATTGTTTTTTAGGCCTGCATTCATTCCAATCATCTGTTTTTAAAAAAAATATCATAACTTTCCTTCTTTTGCTGCTGGGCAAGATTTGTTTTCAGAAATTACTTCACTCCTCCCAAGAGTGGTTTCTCTCATCAGGGCCCATTTTCTTAAAGCCTGTAAGCACAAAAACTTGCTAAGCACAGGAAAATCTTGCTTAGCAGAAACGGGTTACCAGCCAACATTCCATAAAGTTTACATTGTTGCCACTGGTAGCCTGCTCATTTCTTGCCAAGTAAAGAAATTTGCTATAAAGCAGAATGTTCTGCTTAGCAGCTTTATGAAATTGGGGCCATGACATTTGTTTTCTTCATGATGGAGGTTCTATTCCTGTGCCAGCTGTTGTCATAGGCCGATTAAAATCTCTGATTTCATCAGGGCCCAATTGCATCAAGTCCAATTTCATAAACATCTTGCTTAGCAGGAACAGGTTACCATCCAATATTCCATCAAGTCTATATTGTTGTGACTGGTGCCCCACTGGTTTTCCAGTTTTATAGCAAAGACAGTATTTTCTGCTTAGAACAGCTTTGTGAGATTGGGGTACCACACCCTTCTCCCAAACATCTTGAGGTTGGCTCAATAGCTCCGAGGGGTTTTTGCCCTCAAACCATGCAGGAAGAATAATGTCAAATTACGCTAATTATTATGCAGGGTGGCTGTTGCTGATAGTCAAAAGGAAAACGAGGTCTTTGCACTATTAAATCAAAAACAAACTTAAGCTATTTTTTCTTCTGGAGGTCTGCAGATACAATCACTAAAAAAAAAACCCTGCCTATACAAGTTTGTGGACTATACAAAAAGATGGAAATGTTTGAGGAAATGATTAATTAATTGTTAATCAATAAGGAATATTTTACTGTCAGCTACAGCTGTTGGTGTGTGGGGTTTTAATCCGTGCAGAGTAACACAAGGAGGCCTTGGAGTCCCTTTAAAATTGTTCCATATGGACAAAGACAACCGGGTGTAAAACATCAAAATAGCTGTGCCCTTTTTGTCATGGAAGAAAAAGGGCCTTGATGTTATTTTGTTGCCCTGCCTACTTGTTTACTTACTGATCCCTTCCTCTGAGCCTTACCCTCCTTTGGAATTTTGGGTCTGGTTTATAAGGCAACCATACAAGAAGGAACAAAATGTTAAACATGTTAAAGGGGGTCGGGTGACATTTAACCTTTTTCTTCCTCTTGCTGCAGTATCGTTTGTTGAATTTGATTTCATTTGTTATGTTTTAAGTGGATGGGTTGGTTGTTGCATCCTTTGGTAATTTGGCACTATATAAATCCAGTTGTTATTATTGTTGGGTGAATCAAGGTCACTGACCTCTGTCCCCGCTCCACTTCTTACGGATTGCCACTGCCATGACCAACAGTATTATTCCCTGGGCAGGAGTGAGGATTTTCTTCAGACACATTAAATGTGAAATACTGTCATGACCCGAGGCGGATGTGCAGGTTACCCTGAGAAGGAAGTCCAATATTTTCTTTATCTTCAATGCAAACCCAAACCAACTTCCTCATACAACAACTCTAAAGTGAAAAAAAAGTGAGAGGTAATCTTTCCGTTGAATTTATCGATTTGATTGTAAAAGTGCATGTAGTACCTGCTGCTGCTTCTTTTGTAATTGTATGGCGGGATAAATCATCAGTCTCAAGCTGGTGCTGGAACTGGGGAGGGGGGTTGAGCTGGTTACTAAGTTGGGGGGGTGGTGAGAGACGCCACTAAATAGATATTGTACAACACGAATACTTAATATTCAAAAATACTCAAAAAATATTTAGAAGTTTCACAGCCTCTAAACAAAATAAAACACATGTGTAATGACATGTAAACTTTAGCTTTCTGTACAACTTTTATGGGGGGTTGTATATGGGTCCCCTCAAACTACGTCTGTCACTGATTAAAACACACCGCTACAAGAGTTCTAATTCCAAACAGAGAAGCTGCCATCTTGGAAAAGGGGTCCTACTCTTGTGAGAAAAATTGGGCCAATTTTTCAGGGCCTAAAGCTGAACCAAACTACCCAAAATTGAGAGTTAACCCAAAGATGCAATACGGGATCCTATTTCAACAATCCCTTAAATTAGTGACCCTCATACCTGCCTTTTACTGATCTTTTTGAGGGCCTCCAAAATACTAACGAGGCGTGGCGCATTGATCAAGTCACTATTTAGGGGATCGATGCACCCTTAGGGAAATCTCACTCAGTGTGATGGATTCTACTATGTTATCATGTATTTAATACTTTACAAAGTATCAAACAAAAACCGTTAAAGTGAAAATAGTTTTAAGAGCTTCAAGGTTTTTACAAACTTAATAAAAACACTCTTCATCCCTGTTTTTCTGAGTTCTTCTCTAATGAGATTTCTTTCTTTCCTATCATCTTACTTTTCAGAGATGTCGTCAGAGAAAGACTGAGCCGTAAAACAGCTATTAGGAGACACCACACAGTGGTAAGTGTTCTCCCCAACCAGTGGTCCGCTGGCCACAGGCTAGTTTTGAAAACACCCGGGAATTTATCTATCCGATTATTTGCTAGTTCGGTGTTAAAAAGCAGCCCTATGTAAAATATGGACTAGTGAATATAAGTTGATGGACTAATATTTATGAGAAGACAATATCTGGCCTGGAATTACGTGATGTCCATGGAGCCAGATGTCCTTCATCAGCCTAGTCTTGGCCCTTTGTGCCCCTTTAAAAGTTTCCCATAGATTGTGAGACTTTCCAATGGAAGTGCCCCTTGCAAAATGAAAGGGGCCCTGCCCTCTCTCCAAGATGAAATTCCAGACCTGCCAGCTGACTAGCCCCTGAGAAGGTTTAAGGAAAACCCCGAGTTCTTAATGCAAGCATGGGGCTGATGTAAGGCCAAATATAAAAAAATACCAGTTGATCGTCCCCGTCTGCATCCTGTTTTGAGGCCGCATCCTTTTTTAAATTATTTTTTATTTTTCCTAAAAAAGACAATATTTATTTGTATTTTTAATCCATCCTTGACATAATTTTTTTACATTTTTGATGTAAACTTACCGATATTTTAGAATTGGTGGCCTGTTTGAATTGAAATACTTGGTGGCCATCTTGGAAAAAAAATAAATTAAAGGCCCTCATCCTCCTTTGGAAAAATCAGGACGATCGACTGGTATTTTTTTTTATTTGGCCTAAGGGAGATGTTTTTTTTATCAAGATCCTCTCTATAGGAGGACTGTGTTTGGCACAGGGTGCTTTATCTGCTGTGTCAACATTGTACAGATTATCTCATGGGTTTTTTGGGGGACATGGGAACAAAAGAAAGTAGGACCAAAGTGAAACATAAAACCAACCCATATGATCATCATGTGGAAGGGCAGGATTATACTCTAGCTGAGCTATTTAGCCATATCAGCACTCCAGTGTCGGGGTTAAATCCACATGAATGCACAAGACAAGAATCAAAATTAGAAGGAAAAAAGGGGGAGAAGAAGAAATCTACACAGTTTAACTTATGTACTACAATTTAAACTATTTTTGTATTTGAACCATGAACAAGTGCTCAGGGGAGATTCATCTTATTTGTCTTATGGGCAAGTTTACTCTGATGTTCAACAGAATGGAAAGATAATTGTCAGACTGGAAATAATCATTTGAACAACTTGAAATATATATACTTTACACAGTGAGACATTATTATTATTATCATTATTATTAAATTTAAAAACACAAGACCGCCAGACTCGTCCCATCTTGAGTTCACTGGCCCGATGCTAAAATCACCAGTCTCGGGGCCTGCGGGTTCGGCGTAAATTCTGAGCCTTGCATATGTTGGCAGTCTCCTTATTTTGTCATCATCTTTGCTCTGGGGAGGCCACTTGCAGTACAAAGCGTTATTTCCACATAAGCAGGGATCACATCCAAAGTACAAGCACGGAAGCGGCAGTAGGGGACCAGAATGGATGGACGATGGTCTGCTGCCCCCTACCTTTCAATATATCAGAGTAACTGTAATCTAGAAACCCTTTGTGGCCAACTCCAAACAGAAATAAATCCCTTCATGGATTCACTCTGGCTTCAAATTATGCAAGAATCTGTCTAGAAAAAATAATCAAAGGTGATTAATCTCTGACCGTGCATCCTCCCTGGAAAATTATCTCTGGCCCCTGGCACTTCCACATTTTCTCGATGGAAGATAAGAACAACATGAGCAGATGGACTGTTCTCTTTTCTATTTTTTTCTATTTTTTATTTTAGCTGCCTGCCTTCTTGAGAATCATGTATATGAAATCTCTCTGTAAATTGTGCCTTTCTTTTGATTTCCAGACGCCAAATTCCTCGCCGAAGGTGCGGGATCGAAGAGCTCGGTCCATCTCATCCACTGAGCAGCCATTGGAGAACCTTCTAGAGAAAGTAAGTCAATCTTTAAGGCTTTCATTAGTTTGTATTTATTTTATTAGACATCAAACATACAGCGTGAGCGCCAAGGACAGGATGAATTGGGGACGATGAAGGAATGCTCAGTTTTAGATGGAAGAGGAAAACCCCCAAATAGGGATTCAAAACCATGTTATCAAGTAGGGCTCGAAAATGAAAATAAAAAGCCCCACGTTTGCGGCGGGATTCGAAGTTGGTCCACAGAGGTCTAAGGCAGGGAAAGTTAACACCGAGCCAACCACCCTTTTCCCTTAGAAGATGGCAAAATTGGGTTTAAATAGGCACCGAGTTAAAAAAAATCTTAAACTGCAAAAAGGCAAAAGTGTACTTTTTATTGACCTAGTGAGGCATATGCTGTTAGTTTCTATAGCCCCATAGTTGATTTATGTAGCTCGCCTTCCTTTTTTCAGCACTGTTTTTTGTTGTTGTAAACATGAGGAAGAAGCGTGCATTCTTCTAGATATAACGTCACCCGGATTCCTGAAGTTAGAATCATGTTTGCAAAACCAGCGTATCTTATGATTAATGATAGCATTGAAAGTGTCGTCTATTTTCGTAAACTGGTGGCTGAGTTTGCAAGTTTTTGTCTCACAATATAATGGGCTATTGTTTGCTTCTCAACCAAAGGGAAAGTTGTTTTTGCTTTGACAGAGTAAGATACCAAATGGAAATACTTGTCTAAACTGACAAAGGAGTTGTAAATAGATGCTTCCTGTCTGGGAACTTTGAACTCTGGCTGTTTTAAAGTTCATACTTGGCTGCATATGTACGACTTGGTTACATGCGTGAAGATCACACTGGTTTCTGAAGGATTCTGGTTATCTTCCAACAAATCTGTCTAAATAGTTTCAAAACTTAGTATGAAATAGTCAGTGGAAGTTTAAAAAACCCAAAACACACACACAAACCCCCCCCCCAAAAAAAAAAAAATTACGACAAGAAACACAATGAAGGATACCTTTTTGCATGTAATAGCTGTTTTTCCTAATGATTGTAACTTTCTTTAAAGGCATGGTATAGTTTTGGTAATTGCTGCCAAAGACCAGTATCCTCCCTTGGTGTATCCCAACATATGCATCAAATAACCAAACTGTGAAAAATTGGGCTCAATTGGTCATCGAAGTTGCAAGAAAATAATGGAAAAACACCCTTGTTGCATAGAGTTGTATGTTTTTAGATGCCTGAAAACTGAAGCCTTTCTCAGTTTCAAATTTGTTGGTGAACATTTACCTCTTTCTCTAAAACTACATTACTTAAAAGGGGGTTGTTTCTAACAATGTTTTATAGTATCAACAGCTGTCTTGTGCTCTTTACCAAGTGAGTTCTTATGGTCATTAATTTTTGGAGTAATTATCAATGGTACACACTGCCTTTGAAGTAACTGAAACCACCCAAAAATGTTCCACCATGTAAATGGACATACAGGCATATCCTGAAAATAAATTTAGTTGCGGCTGTTGTCTTTTTAAACCTTAAAAAAAAAAATCATTCTCAATGTCTATAAAAAATAAACGGAAAAGTGTCCTAGTTTTTGGGCTGTGTGGAATTTTTTTATTGCTTCATTTCCTCTACTGTATGATCCTAAGATCTTATTTTGACAAGGGTTTAAAATGGGATGTTCCCGTTTTGTGTTATCTATAGGTTTGTTGGAACCAACATGCATAATTACCAAAGAATAACCAAACCACAAACAAATCTTTACAACTTGTATAAAAACTCATCCTTTACTTGTACTTCCTGAAAGTGGGGTGAGTTTATAAAAAGCTGCATTTATGGGCCAGGCAGCTGAACTCTGAAGTCTAATGAGTTTTCCCTGGAATGTTAGTTCGATCGCCAGAATGGTTCAAACATCAGTTTGTTTCACAGAATTTCATTGGAAACGCAGCCTATGTATATTTTTTTTAGGAAGTTAGTGGAACGTTAAAAAGTTATCAGGATTGTTTCTTTAAAGTGAAGTTGGATGTTTTTTTTATTATTATTGTGAAATGGTTTAAATGCAAACAAATAGTGGCCTGACTCTGCTTGAGTCGAAACGTCAGGACATTAACTTTTTTGTGTGCATTAAACCAAAGAAAATAAACACTGCCATTTAAGAGGCAAGTCATTGTGACAAAGTTTCACAGCTTAAATCTGTAACATTCTGACGTCAACAAACCCCGTAACAGTTCAGACTTTGAACTTCAACATCCAAGATCTATGGATATTGAACCCACTCCTGCCAAAAATCACACCATTAATGATTTTGGGTTGAACAAAGAAAAATTGACTAGAGCCGGGGCATGAACCTGCCACCTCTGAATTAACAATCCAGCACTCTACCAACTGAGAACCAGCAGCCGATTTCACGAAACGCTAGGATTAATCCTATCTCGAGTTAGAACGAGTAACTAGTCTTAACTAGGATTAATCTTAAGGTTACATGTTACAGTGCAAGGCTGGGACTCGTCCTATGTCCTAAGATTAATCCTAAGTTAGGAAGAGTTTGGTGAAATCGACGGCAAAACCATTAAGTCCTAATCCGACTGGCTAGTTCAGCATCCCTATTAAATAAGAACCATGGACCAATGTGAACAAGTTTGGGGACTAATGAAATGACAAGCTAACTGGTGCTGCTGGCCAGTCCCTGGTGCACTAGACTGCTACATGTATAGACCATGACACGCCATGAAAATGTTTCTGAACATTCCTCCATTTTTGGTGTTACGCTTCACTTGGCAGTCAGTATTACAAAGCCAGAGGGTCCAATTTCAGAATGTTCTCAAGCAAATCATATTATTGCTTAGCACATTATGTTTCTACTACTTGTGTAGCTTTAAAGCTAAAAACAAAAAGGGGCACCGAGCACAACAGCATGAATTTCACGGCGTGTAAGCCTGTAACCCTTTTCTGCTGCTCACCAAATGTTCTGTGCTTTTAGAACGGCTTTAGGAAGTATGGGGGGCCTGGGTGAATAATTGGTGTGGAACGTTTCGTTCAGCCCCTTGCCTGCGTTGGAATGTAAAAGTTGCATTCTGTGTACGGTATGTGTGTCATTGTGAGCTGTACAATAGGAGTTCAGTATCTTGTTTGGAAGAAATGCATTGTGTCTTTTACTCTCATCTAAATAACAGGGAACTGATTGTTAAAGGAACGGTATGTAGCTAGGACCTAGGTTATTACATGAAGGGGGAAAAGAATTTAAATATGCAAGTATTTACGTATACATACTTGTATTAAAAGTTAAAGAATACTGTAGTTTTGTTTACTCTTATCAAGTAATAAACCACAAGGGAAACCCACAATTTTAAACCATTTGGGCTTGAACAAAGACAAATTGACCAGGGTGGGATTTGAACCAATAACCTTCGATTAATGATTAACGTGCCATCATTTTATCAACTTGAGCTACATGTACTTGTGTCTAGCCCTATGTTGGCAGTCTCCCTAATTTTGTCAATATCTTTGTTCAGGGTGCCAGTCAGTACTTTTTAATTATTTGTTTAAATACCATAACGCTGAATGGCCACTTCAAGGTGAGGGCTGCAATTAACTGATTTGGGCTGTTGACCCAGATCAACTGTCACCAGGGGCACATTTTTACCTACTCCTGGGGCTGAAACAGTCCATAAGGATGTAGACATGGGTATCATCCACTAGGAGTAGGAGCCTGGCTGGTAGAGCAAAACGCACTACCTTCCCAACTTTTTACTTAAAATTACTGTCCCAACTTTAATTGGTTTATACTATTAATTCACTCCAATCCTCTAGTTTTCAATTATGATCGGTATGGAACGAATGACACGTACTTGTTTTTCGGAAGAGTACCTTCATTCCAGTTGTCTAATTTTCAACTAATGTACATCATTGATTTGTATATAGGCTTATGGAAGAGGACATTCATTCCAATCCTCTAGTTTTTAATTATTTATAAATATAAATGAATGGCACATACTTGTTTTTTGGAAAGAGTACACTCATTCAACTCACAAGTTTTAAAAAGACATCATAAAGGAATGCTGCATGCAAATGTTTCAGAAAAGTCCATTTATTCCATAGTTTTCGAGTAACAATGGGTGATAAACAATGTTAATGTTTGAACATCTTTGGATTCTAGAAGAGTGCTTTCATTTCAATCCTCTAGTTTTCCAAATTACTTATAAAGGAATAGAACATTAAAGTGAGGGTATACCTTTGGTAATTTCTCAAAAAAGTTATGATCGTAAAAAAATACTTGGTGAAGAGCACTGGAGAGCTGATGGTATTATAAAACATAATTAGAAACAACACCCCTTTGAAGTACTGCAGTTTTAGAGAAAGAGGTAATTTTTTCGCAAACAAATTTGGATTTGAGAAAGGCTTCAGGCATGAAGCCTATCTCATACCTCTGAAGCACACAATTCTATGCAACGAGGGTGTTTTTTCTTTCATTGTTTTCTTGTAACTTTGATGACCAATAGAGCCCAAATTTTTACTGGATTGTTATTTTATGCATTTTGGGTCTACCAAGTGAGGATACTGGTCTTTGATAATTACCAAAAGTATACCCTGCCTTTAACAAAACACATCCTTGTAATTTGTGTTTTAGAAGCGTACATCCGTTCAAATTGACTTATTTCTAGACACATCTCAATGGGATGCTGCACCATTGGTTTTTGGAGGAGCAAATTCACGTAAAATTAATTATTGATTCACTCGCCAAAGACCTGTGGCACCTGGGCTCGATTTCACAAAGACCCAAGATTGAATTTGAAAAGATTTGTATCACTGTCAATCTAAGCAAAATGTGACGTCCCAAAACAAATCACAAAGGCAATGTTCACAACTCATGATCTTAATAGATTAACCCGAAGCCACTTTGTGAAATTGAAACCTGCCATTTCAACCCAATTCAAAACTGTTTGTTTCCCAGCACTGGCACACATCTTTCCGGGAATGAAAAGATTTTAGAACTGAACAGTGGCGGGACTTTACTGTGGGAGGTACGTGTACTAGTGCTGGTGTAAAAAAGGAAACCCAGCTGAATTAATTCAGATCGAGCGTTAAAAGGGAAGTTCAGCATCAGGAATCTTTCATTTTTTTTCAAATTATGGGATCAGTTTTTAAAAAAGTTTTGTTGGTGTTAAATTAATACAATTTCCTTATTAACAGATTATTTTAGGCTGTCATCTGTGAGAGGGAAATACAAAAAAGAAGTTAAATATACGAATGTGTTTCTTGGCAACTTTTACAGAGTTTTAAAGCAAAGCAAACTATAATTCTATTAAATAGATTGCTTTCTAGAACACTTGAGGAACCGTTGGCTGTAAAGGATAGTTTGAAAAAATAGATTGCAGTTATTTTAGTCCTTTTTCAGATCTCGTGTTGTGTGAGCCCTTTAATGGTCACATGATCAGGAAAAGCTTGCTGCTATCAACAATAGGAAAACCTTGGCTACTTTTTTTTTTGTAGTTCGTAAAATTACGTCTGTAGGCATTGAGTTGGAAACTTGAATGTAAATAATTATAATTCAAGGGCTGTATGAGTATTGATCATGCATATCGATGCCCTATGAAAAGACACAGTACATAGTGAAACCATACGGCTGTGATGTGGGAAAAGGCTTGGTCCGGTCTGTTGTAGGCATTTTCACTGCGCACATTAACCAGTGGTTTAGCTTGTTCGGAGTTCTGAGTCGGTGTTAGGGATTCTTTATCCAGCCTGGTGTGATTTCCTGATGTAGTTGACAGTAAGTAGGATGTGTGTTTGTTCACGGAGTACCAACCAATGTTATGTTTATAGGTTCGTGATGCAGAGATTGCATTGTGATTATTGTGCTTTTAATTTATTGGTTGGTTAACAGTAGGGGGCACGTACTATATGCTACATTGATTTTTTTCCCCATTGGATGGCTGATCTCTTTGTTAGTTTGCCCGTGTATTGAAAAAAATTTTTTTTTTTCCACATCAGACAAGATGTTTAGCGTTTGGAGGTGAAACACCAGGGCCCAATTTCATACAGCTGCTTAAGCAGAGAATTGTGCTAAGCAAAATTTTGCAGGATACCAGTCAAGGATTGCACATGTGACATGGTACTTTGGCTGATTACCTTACTCTGGTCAGCATAATCTTGTTGTGCTTAATGAAATTGGGCCCAGAGGGATAGCTGTTTCTGCTGCTTCCTTGTGTCAGTGCAAAGTACGTTTTAGGAATGGTGTGCATCTAAAAAATAAATGTTACAAATTTGTCTCAACTTGTCTTTTTATTTGGTTGAAACTTGATTGGATTGCTTTTTGTGCCTACACTCATCCTCTTTGCAGGCTGTTATAATAAGACGTAGGTTTTTTTGAGGGCATATCGTCTGCAGAACCATCTCTGAATGATCAAGTCGATTTATAAAAAAAGCGCACAGGTCCGCCCATAAGAGCTCAAGGCGGAACACAAAGATGAGAAGAAAATAAGCGTTATTGACCACCACTTAAATTTACAAACTAAAATAAATGACTTGGTAATGAGATCAGCAATTATCATAAAAAATGCTTTTGACATTTAAGTGAGTCTGGAGATAATTTTTGAAGTGAGTTTACTGATGAATATAATTTGACTTGTGAAAGCTTAGTGCATTTCCAGAGATGTGGAGCATTAAAGGTAGGGTCAAAGGTTAATTTTTGTCAAAGTAATGCTTATTTACATTCAAGATTATAAAGAAAGATACAAAAAAGGCACATATGAAAGTTTCAGCTGAGTACAGTATCTAGGTACTGTCACAGTATTTTCCCAAGAAAGTAGAATCCATCCACGTTTAGCGAGGTGACAGCAGGTGCCAACTGCATCTGTAGCTGTAGCATTCGCAAACGAACACCAACCCTCGGAAATCTGAGATACGATTCATGCATGAATCGTTTTTCAGATTCAAATGGTTTTATTGATTTCTAATCAACGGGGGGAATTCCAGACGAAACAATTCCGCAGGATGCTTACTAGCATTACAATTTTTATTATGAATTAGCTTTCGGGTAGAAATTACACAAATGTTTTTGCCTTATTTTGATTCCTTGAAAGTAAATATAAGGTAGCATCAGTTCTGCTAACAACTGATGTACCACACAAGATGTAGTATCTGACTTGTTGATGTACATGTTGTGGGTTCCAGGAAGTTTCAATGTATTTGTACAAATTTGTAAATAATCCCAATTGTTTCTTTGAAACGATGTTGGACATTTTATTGTTTTTGAAAACCACACCATGCTGTGTTGCACATTTCCAGAGGTAGTCCAATATGCCATATATTTTAATTTAAAATGTTTAAGATATTTTAATTGTATACTCATCGATCACAGCTTAAAACCAATTGTGCTGTTGCCCTGTGATGCTGTACTTATATCACTATCAGTTAGATCACAAGTTCAATGAGTCTGAGTGTGTCAAAGTGTATGGAGGCAATTTTGCCTTCATGCCCCTAGATATTACCTACATTAAGCGTCTTATGAAAGTATTCTAACATAATTTTGTATTTCCCTCATAGAGTAGACCTTCGCTAAGGAAAATTTGCCTTACCCTAGTTTAAGATCAAAATCATAAGTCAGTGGCCTGCAGTAGTTTTAACCCCCAACAAATTGGAACAAGCAAGAAACTACAAGTATCCCTACACTTCATGGTTTACATGTATTACAAATGCAATGCCGGATCAGGATATGGCTCCCGGATAAGACAATAGTGTTCATTACACATCATCTTTGTACACAGTTAAACGCTACACTGCATTTGTACACCGGGGCCCTAAATGATAATTTCCCACAGGCATTCGGCACTCACTATTTGCACCCATGCATTCCGCAGTAACAATGAACTTGTTTCCCCGTATGATAATGAACAATTAGTTGAGAATTCCTGTGGCACAATAACCTGGTTTGTAAACTTCCTGGTCATTTTTTGGAGTAATAATGTCGTCCTGAACACCTAACATTTACCATGTGCTTCTGAAGCGGCTACAAGTAAACCTAGTGTACAAAGTCACATGTAAGTTTCGGGGAAAAAAAACCCTCTTTCTTTCTTTCTTTCGTTTGTTTGTTTGTGTGTGTTTGAGCGTGTCTACCCATTGGCAGGTGACACCTAGGACTGTGACAGAACGAGGATGTCCTTGGCTCGGTTTTGTGAACAAATACCAAAGTAGACATTGCTAAAATAAAACCAAAGTGCAAACAATGGGAGAAGAAAGTGAGCTCATCTATTTGCAAGGTTGACAATTGTTCTTTTGTTTGGCTTTGTAATTTTGTAACCATTCGCAATTATCATCTTCAAAGACAACATTATGAACAATAGAATTACAGAGTGAATATTTGAGTTTTTTATTTGACGAACTTAACAAAGGATTACTTGTGAATGAATCACGTTGATGTATTTTTGCAGGCAGGGCTAAAATTGTAACACTGGACTACAGGCCTGAGGCCTGTGATTTAAAACCCTAGGCCAGTAAACTCATGACCGAACAAGTCCAGCTGCCCTGTGTTTTTCAGTTAAATAATAATACCTCACTGTTATCTGTTACCTCTCTTTTTATAATAACAAAAAAGAAATGGTGTTCAAATGTTGACTTTGAGTCTGGTACCGGTAGCTATCTTTCAATTCTGTTGAGTATCAAAATAAACAAGTAAGACAAATGAGATAAATCTACTCTTTGTGATTGTTCAAGTAAAAACAGTCCACATGCAAAACTTTGTAAGATTCTGGTGTCTATTTCACAAAGAGCTAATATTGATCTTAACTGATCATAACTGTGTATCAGTCTTAATTGCTAAGCAAAGTGTGATGTCACAATACAAATCACTATGGT
>CM021543.1:9289656-9301710 GCA_010994315.2 Pisaster ochraceus | reverse complement strand
CAATATGTTCTGGGAATCTCAGGAATTCTGAAGAGGATTTTCAGCGGCCTACCTCGGTACAAGAAAGGGAAAGTGTTGAGAGTATTGCACCACTGAGGTCAGGGGACTCTCTCTCTGCCACATATCGGATATTGTATTTACTATAGTGGCTGCCCACCACTACTATTGGCACCCACTGTAACCAGGTAGTATTAACAGTTAAGATTGTGTATAATTTCTTGAAAACAGGAGGATTGGAATACAAAATTAAATGGCAATTACTTCTTTCTCTGTTTTGAAGCTTTCCTTGGTGGTTGGGTTAAATAGAGCAGCTGAATTGACACATGAGGTGTATGTACAGGGTAAAACAATTTCAATGTAGTACAAGAGTTGCTTTCAGAGGACCTGGCCCAATGACATAAAGCTGGTAAGCACAAACAAATTTACTAAGTACAGATAAATCTTGCTTAGCACAAACAGGTTACCAACCAAAATGCTGTTAAGTTCACATTGAACAGCTTGATGACATTGGACCCCTGGTTTCAGGTTCTGTAATTGAGCTCTATCTTTATGGGTTTTTTTTACGTCTGAATACTTGACTGTGATACAAAGTCAAACTAGGCGTTGATGCTGATCAGTTTTAGTTATCTTCTCAATAACAGCCTTGTAAAAACAATGAACAGCATTGTAAAGAATGTAAATAAGTTGTAAGTAAATTAATTTTAAGAGTCAGGTTGGCACAAATTGCTATCATCTCTGATTGGATCGAATTCCTCTTTGGACTAAAAGCTACATGTTGATTGGGTTTGGGTTTTTTAGTTTGGTTGTTTCTTGTGGTTGGGGTGGGGCTCTTAAATTTCTGTTCTTCTTTACTTCTCCCAGTTTACTTACTTTGGGGGGAGGGGGAGGATAATGGGGGATGGTGGTGGTGGTTAGTGGTAGAGGTTGGAGTGTTTTGGTTATTATGAGTGGGAGCCTTATGATTTCACGATAAGCATGGAAACATTATAAATAAAATCAAACCAATGCCCAATGAGGAGAAATTAATATGAGGTATTGCGTTTGAAACTTTGACCTGTATTATCTTCTTTTGGAGTTTGAATGAACCAACCAATCAACAACAAACCTACCAACGAACCAACCAATTACTAGACCAAACAACCAACTAACCAACATAAAAAAAGTTCACTTTTTAGTCAGGCCTATAAAGAGTTCCAATGCAATTAATAATTAAAAATATTAATGATGAATGCCCTGAAAGTCAATGAATAACGAAACCAATCATGTCTGCCCAAATAATGTGTAAAATATTCTAAATATTCTTTTGCCAGTATAACATTTGCACAAAATGAGAATCATCTCCTATTGGTTGTTCTCTAAGTTTAGGCAGAATGTGTTTTGATTTGTTATGCAAATCAGCATGCTCTGTTGTTTGACTTTCATGTATAATTAACTACTTTAAGATATTGCATTGTATGAATAATTATGTATGGACATGTTTTGTATACATATATTTTTGTATAATCTTGCATTATAGTCTTAATTATGTAAATTGAATTTGTTTATAAACACCTTTGATACACAGCACTGTAAAAACATAAAATACATTTTGTCTTAAAATAGTTTGTGATGTTTTACTTAATTGCCTGATTCACTTTGCACTGATGACTACATTGTACTACATGTAACACTCACTTAACTTCGAAGGTATTCATTGTAAATTTATACTCCTTGCAGCATCAAAGAGCTTTAGTTTGACAAGTGAGGGCGCTTTAGTAGGTTCACAGTATATGGGGTCACAACTGACACAAATTTAAAACGCTTATGAAGCCTACCCTTGTGGAAAGCCAGCTGTTTACACTTGCTTACCCTACAAAAACATGTTGGTCTATACCATTCTGCCAGTGTTGTAGGCCAACTGCCTTTAAGATTGCGTGTTTGGTGTTACCCCATTGGGATGCATTTAGGAAGTTCACCGAAACCTCTTGTCAACTAAAAAAACACCTCTCACCTGTTCACCCTTCGCGCCTCAAGACCTGAACCCAACCATTCTCAGAAAAATCCCCAAGACGTTCTCCCTTGGTGATTCAAAATCCAACGAGATGAAGAGGACTCTGATAATAACAGATCTATGTTCGGTTTGGGGCTGTCCACGGTCTGGAAATGGTTAAATTCATCACTCAAATCCCGTCAGACACCGTCAACTATTTGCGAGCATGCTGACAAAGCATGACATGTATTCTGACGAGTATTGATTACAAAGGATGGGACAACGGTAGGTCCCTGTTCACAGGCGGCCTACAACACCTCCTGAAAACTCCCGAATTCAATAATTATATAATTACGTGACAAAAAAACATGATCAGAAAATGGGTGCGTGTTACTGATGATGGAATCAATTTACATGTCTGGGCGATCATTCCTGTCTCTGATCAAGACTATAATGTTCAACAAATTCATGCAAAATAGGTTCAAAGCATAACTCTAATTTTAGCCGTGAACATCCTTGACCGATGCACGCCCTCTTGCGAACAAATTAAACACGGCCGTTTTAACTGCTTGGTTTGGAGAAGGGGGGGGGGGGTGGCAATAGGCGTGACCCTCTTAAATGGAACACAATTGAAAACAAGTTGCACACGTGACTTTTCCCCCCTCTGGTGACAACTAGGACAAACAGGTGTGGGAGAAAACCCACAAGTCCTCAATCACTGTCCATCCCTAGCGTTTAACACCGACAAAATCTTTCCCATGTGATGTCTTGTTTCATTCTTTCTTTTCCAACTTTTTCTGAAGTGTTTACCAAGAAGGAGGTCGCGAACACAAGGGCGCACCGACAGACTGAGCCCGGGGGGGGGGGGACTAGGGCAGTAATTTGTCTCACCTCCAAATACTTATTTTTTTGGTAAACTGTCATGTCATGTTTAAAGAGAAGAAGAAACCTAGGCGATATTCAACACCATATCTGTTTCATCACAGTTTCCCTAAACGGCGTCGGTTTTTTATTTGACACCCAAGGTGTTAATCGGCCAGTTCCAAGCAATACAGAGGTCAAGGGTCAAACATGAAACGGTCGTGAATCATCACTGATGACAATAATAACCGAGCTGACTAGACGATAAATCCTGGATAAAGGGAGATTTTTTTTTTTTGGGGGGGGAGCAGGTCTTTTGCTGTTAATGATATTATTTTGTTTCCATATTGATGTGAGTTCTCATTGCGTCTACAGATAACAAGACGAAGTCATGTGTGGCCACCATAAAACAAGACAGGTCTTATACAGGAGTGATAGAGCTGACAAAATAGTCGCAGACAGTGTTCATGTTTTGAGTGATCAATGAAATAACAAACCTGTGAAAAATTTGGGCTTAACCCGTTGTATGAATCAGGAGAAAATAGTTATAAAAAAAACCACAAAACCCCCACGCACAATAATCAGCATGTAAACACACTTTCCTTAATTTTGGGTTGCAACAACCGAAATCAGCTGTTGTGTTTTTGTCTGTTTCAGATCAGATAGAGTTTTCTAGAATATGACTACATTTCAGAGTGAAAAATTTCACAGGAACAAATGGTTCTAGTATGCACTTCGTAATCAGTAAGCAGTGCAGACCAATGATGTTGTGTATCCTTGCCAATGCTGTATAATACTTTATACTGCTAACTGTACAGTGTACATAGAATTTAATCGCATACATGCGTGGACTGAATTGAAATGACCGAGGAGTGGCAGGCAATCCACCGTATTCTTTAAACATGGCCTTACCAGACAAATAATGACAGAAAAAACCTATGGTTTTCCTCAATTAACTTTTCATCCTACAAATAATTTGCGTCCCAAAATGTTGGATATCATTTTCTTATTAGGCCCACTGAACCCAGTTTTCTTGACGTAATTTGTCAATTTCATATTCACTTTGTTTCAATTTTTGTCAGAGCTGGGTCTAAAGAATTTGTATCCATTATTAAAATATAGCTCAGAGGTGGAGCACTGGCAAGTAATTCCGGCGGCGCAGGTTCAAATCCCGGTCTTGTCAATTTGTATTGCGTCCAAAAACTAATACATGTATAAAGGTTACACCCAGTCAGGTTCACTTGAAGATTGTTTTCATTATAATAATGATAAAAATAATAATTATTATTATTTTATTTCTCTCCACAAGATCAACAATATTTACACACACACAAGAGAATCACAAAGCGTAAAATAGATATGGAAAAGGCCGGACTGAGGAGGAAAATGAAATTTTCCTATAACCAAAAGGTTCAGTCTGCCGTAATTTTTTTCCCAAGGAGTTCAGACAGGCAATAGACAAGAAAAAAATTACAAAGATATAAACAAATAAAAGCTGTGAGTTGTAAATGGGTTGAATCAAGGAGAAAACTGTTGACTGTTGCTTTAAAATAAAGAGATAGATGTTAAGCAACGGATGTCGATGGGCAATGAGTTCCACAAGGCAGGCACACCATGATTTGTTATTAGAGTGTTAGGTAGGATCGGGAAGATTCCTCATATACGCCATTCAGAAATGAAACACTTTCCACAACACGGATACAAATAACACGACCAAAGACCTTCACGCAGAGACCGGGGAATCAAGGACTCGAGGTGGGAGTAAATCTGTCAACCTCGTCCTCCCAAACCACTCAGACATAAAGACCCTGGCCCGAGGAATTGCCAAGCTGACGATGTACAGACGACTCATCATTCATTGTGTCGAGATGGCCGGCTTGGTTAAAACTATCAAATTGATTATCTGTACTCACACCGATTGCCTTTCTGTGTAAATACCGGATGAAGCAATAACAAACCAAAACAAAATGGCGGCGATGATGTGCAGTTCAAAAACTACCGCAAAAGGAATCTCTGTCAGTGTTTTAAGCCTAAGCTATCTCTGTCATTTTGTTCGACATTAAAACGCATACCTACTGCAAGGCAACTGTGGAATATGCTTATCACAAGGTACATAATGAAAAACATGGATAAGGCACGATGGATTGACGCGCAACAAGAAAAGGGCCAGCCAAGTGAGCGTCCCGAGTTTAAAACAAGGATCAACCCTAGCACAGTTTGGCAAACTCAGTGAGGGGTCAGCAGAGTGTTTGGAGTGACGTTATTTCATCCGTGTGTGCACTGAGTGATGATTTGGGAAAAACTTCAATAGTTAGCTACAACCAGGGCCCGATTTCAAAGAGCTGCCGAGGCACAAAAGTATAGCTACGCCACAACAGAATTATGCATACCAGAATACGGTTACTAGCCAAAATACAGTACTACATGCACCATTTCTGACTAGTATTCTGCTACAGCATTTGTAAGCAAAATTGTCAGCTTAAGCAGCATGAAATTGGGCCCTGGGCCCGATTTCACTACAACTGGCAGAAACTGGTTTGCAAATGATTCTTCTGCGCTAAACTGCAGCGCAGTACCAGTCTCATACAATGTAATTAAGTGGTATTTTGGATGGTAGCCTAAATTTGTTCAGCTAAAAATTACAGGTCCGTGCTAATATTATTAAATGTTATACTGCACCCAGGGCCCAACGGCATAGCTACTTAAGCAGACACGTTTGCTTGACATTTTTTTCCGCTCAGCAAAACTAAGCAGGATACCAGTCAATGAAGGTACGTGATACGGTATCTTGGCTGGTGGTAACCTTATTCTGGTGAGCAAAAAAAGTTTGTGCTCAGCTACTTGTTTAGCTTAAGCAGCTCCATGAAATTAGGCCCACTTTGGACACGGTAATAAAGTACCTGACATTTCAACCAAACAATTCATCTGAATTAACTCATCTTGTTTGGATAACTTGAAGTGCCAGGAAATCCACATTAATAAGAAACCGCCCCCTCTAATCCTATAATCGTATTAAGACCACAAAGGAACTGTCTAAACTTACCTCTAACCTCTAAGATGGGAAGATGAAGAACTCTCACCTTTTCATCTCTCGCCTCTCCATTGTTAGTTTAACATCCTGAGCTCCATTCATAGATACGAGCAATTGGTTACTGATGCCGGTAGTTTACCCACATCATCAATCTGTTGCGATGTTCACATAATTGCATCACTTGGGTAGACCCCACACGTATTCTGGAGTACAAACGATGAAGACAGGGAGGACAAAAAGACATAACAAAAAATAACCACCAAGAAGTAGGGTACCAGTAATTGGAACAACTCTGAAGTAAACAAAAACACGGGTTGTATTTTAAAATATCGACGTTATCGCTTCTTCGCATCCGTGTAGAGGACTTTTCGCACAGAATGATAAACATTCATCGACTTTTGCGCAACGCTCACCGTAAGCGCGTCACTTTGCTGTTTTTATGAATGTTTAATTTTTTTACTTTTGTCAAAAACGTGGGTCACTCATTCTCATACATATTCATTACCACGTTGATGTGACGCCACAGAACCTTAACATAAATATTACCGCATTAGGAGGAATGTTCATAACTATACGCATGTATCTATTATTAAAAACATGGCTTGGACTCGTGTCATCTTCAGAGACGACTCCAAGCCACGGCGATGAGATGTTTCCGTTAGATTCTACCATGATTCGCCACATCCCAGTGCCCATTTCTACCCTACCCGGGCAGCCCCAGAGACCTCGTGAGCTACACGATCACTGCAAAACACTGCGTGGATAATTGGGAAACAACCATTTGATGCTTGAAGATACGAAAAGAAGAATTATACAAAGATATTTGTCACTAGCGAAGATGCCCGTGCCTATATCTACTTAGCATTCTACTGGCACGTGACGGTGTTAGTTGTCTTTAAGCTGTGATTCTCAAATACGCGGACGAGCTTGAACCGAGTCCCAACAAGCCAGTGGACCAGGCGCCAAATTCATAAAGACTGTAAACACCAACACTTTCTAAGCAAAGCAACATCTTGCTTAGCAGAAATAGGTTACCAAGCAGTTTACATTGCTGCGACTGCTACCCCACTCACTTTTCGCATAACAAAGACATTTGCTAAGGAGATTATTTTGCTTAGCAGCTTCATGAATTTGGGCCCAGATCACTTGAACAGAGTGAACAAGGGGGGATTGGTAAGTTCTTGTTCATGTATCCCTTTCATCAGGCCAGGCAAAAACCAGAACGAAAATCATGGTGGAGGGAAGACGGGAAAAGGGGGTAGGTATGGTGGCCCTGAAGGGACAGCAAACATATATATTCACGTAAATATATGTACGCTTGATGTCCCTTCAGGGCCACCATGATAGGCCTACACAGTGGAATAGATGGAGAGACACTATTAAAGTGTGGACAGAACCATTGAGAAGTGTAGGCACTTTCTCTCACGGTAAACTAGTTTGCAAACTCACAGAGGGCAGAGGAGGACATAGAGACATGGAGAAAGATTTCTTGGAAGTCATCAGTGGTGCCTGCTCTGACGACCCGCTTGAGGCTATGGGATGAGGACGAAACCAGTGAAATAGTTTGAGTTGAGAATGAGACTTGGGAAGGATCAAGTCCGAAATGTTTGACATAAAATTGTGGACGTACTTTTTTAGACTAAAGGAAAGCTTAAAATTGGTTTGCATGTGGAATTATTTTCAGCCCAAACGTAAAACGAACAGAAAAACAAATATTCTAAAACACAATGCATTCCGTTTCGGTTAAAGGTATAGGATCATCGTTTGTTTTTATGGGCCAAACGACCAAGACAGCCCCAATAAAAGCCACCCGTGAAAGTTGCAGCGGAATGCCGTTATCTACTCGTTGAGAAAACAGCAAAAGACTGTCAAGGTATTCTCATCGAGAACGTTGAATCCATCCACGTACCGCATTGCTAAAATCCAATCTTAGTCACCTGAAGGCGATCTTTGGAGATTCAAATTTGTCGGCAAACTTTGATTGGTTTCTAGTCAATGGGAGAATTTCAGACAAAATACTTTGGCAGGATGCTTACTATCACTACCGTCTTTATAAAAAGTAAGCTTTTGGATGAAACTTACACCTTTTTCGGGGTCATTATCAATCTATGACCCTACCTATGAGACAAGCTTGAATAGACCTTTATGATCAACTTGAATATGACATGAGGCCACTCAGGTCTAGTTCATTAAAGTAACGACAGAATGGATTATTTATAATCTCAACTAATCTGTGTTTCTTGTAAGAAGGGATTAGCCATTTCGCAAGAAGGACAAAGGTTTTTGAGTCCAGCTTCCAGTTCAGCTTTCAGATATTAATTTCGAGGGGTCATCCGCGTACAAACAAACGTATAAATCAGTCATCAAAAGTCGGCTTGGAAAAAAACCCCAAACCCAAAACCAAACAAAAGCCAGCCATTCAACTCAATCAGAATCTCATTAATAACATTATTACTGATTATCTGACCTTCCGGCTAAGTCATGGAGTACGAGTCACGTGATGCCGCCTCGAATGCCTGCCCTTAGACGATACCCCCCGAGGGGCGGGGAGTATCAATGACAGATACGCAACAGTGGGCGACGTACAGCGTTATTGATACACCACTTGAGTTGGAGACTAACTCTCTCAGTGGGCGGGGTCTTGGCGGCTGAAGTCACACAGGAGGTATGACTTGAAATAAAAAGTCATGTTTACGGGGGCCAATTTTTTTCACTGAAGGTGAACAATCCTCCCCATTCTGAGATAGAATCGTTCAAAGTCTTTCTCCGGATTTTCTAAATGACGATTAGAGAACTCAAACAAATCATTCTGTTACTCATTATCAATATACAAATATTATTGATCTGTTACAATGCAAGCATCGTAGCTCTAGAAATTAATATCAGGTAATACCTGGACATGGATATAACGCAGTGAAGGTATATACAAATAGTTGCTAGACATTAAGACAAAAACAAGCCGGCAACCAGTCACAAGCCGCATGGGCTACCCCACTAAGTATGTTTGGGTGGTAACCCAGTCCTGCCGAGTACGATAGAGTTCTCTTTTGAGGAGTTGTCCAGAATTACCAGAACTGATGATCAAGCTGATTGATATGCGACGAACAATTATACAGTTTGGGGGACATGTTGAGAACATTGGGAACACCATCAAACATCTGTACTGGTGTATATCTTGGTTGGAGCCCCCCTCCCCACCCTCCCTACCCCACACGGTTGGAGGATACAGAAGTGGAGACAGTTGTATTGAAGTCAAATCATTTAGGTATATTTTGTCATGGAAGTCACGGGTCCTTAAGATCGCTTTAAATTCTAGGTAGTCGTCAAAGCAAGCTCAGAAGAAGGAGAAGTGTGGGAATGTGGGGGTGAGTCACCAGAGAGGATGCTCGCCTGCAGATAGTGGCCATAGATTAGTGCCCACGACACTGATGACTGTAGTGGACATTCTAAACCGTTAAGTACTGATCCCGTGTGATTAATTATCCACTCATCTTTATCCCCGAGAAAACCCTTCTTTCATCCCGCCGTGATAACCTCCGCTCATTTTAGAACCCGGTCACCTGCGGCGTTCATTGATCTCCACTCAGACATTGTCAGGAAAACAATCGAGTTTGCTTGCCTCTTTATGCCACAGGCTTTGGCAATTGCTGGCGTGAAAGAAATGCCTTGCCCAAGCCGGGCATCAACCCTCTCTTAGAACCTCATCTCATTGCTGGGCCTTCTCTTTTTTTTATTGAGTTGTTTTTGCGTTGATTGTTCCGGCTTTATTTTTTACAACAACAACAAAAAATAAAGAGGAAATAAAAAATGGAAAGAGGTGAGAAACGTTGGGTGGTTGCAAAGACCCGGCTAACCCGAGTAACGCAGGGGCGGTCCGTGTGACATTTATGAGACTTCTGGTAAGGTAATTGAATTGATACGTCGGTAATAAAAAAAAAGTGTCCAACCAACACACACGGGGGCTGCCGCGGTCGTTCGGATTATGTCTGAACGGTAAAAGGAAACTGTACGGCACACCAGACAGTTTTCTACAGTTCACCAGCAACGTCGTCACCGCGAGCTCGAGTGAGAAACTTCGGCAGCTGTCGCGCTCAGCAGCGCCGCATGGGAAGTTTCTCTCCCCCCTCAAATCAAATTGTTGAGCAACGACCTGGAGAGGTGCGCTCAGACTACTTTCTTCGTCATCGAGAGCAGACGCCTCCGATTCATCTTCAAGACGGGGAGATTGTTCTTATCTCGCGGAGGGATTTATACTCGTTTTCGAAACGGGGAAATAATAACAAAGAACGCCAGAGAAAGACAGAGACAGAGAGCGCGAGAGCGAGAGTAGCTGCAACATCGGGATTATTAATTTTCAAGACACCCTGAAATTGCTGCAATCGGCGGGGAGAGACCAAAAAACAAAAAAAATCTGATTTTGTTTTATTTTGAGAACATCAAGAAGTCGTCAATCACTCAGACGCTGAGTCAAGCTGTAACATCCTCGGGGCACGTAGTCAACTCTTCTTGGAATTAATCTTCGCCCCGGAAGATTTTTTTTTTATGTAACCCAACAATCAAGCTGTCCGCAGGAGATCGCTTCTTGAGGAAAGTTGCCTAGTTGACCTGCTGTCCACAAAGCACCGGTTATTGTAGAGGAACCATTTAAGTCAAAACAACAGTGACCTTTGCACTCTCATTGCAATATTGAAGATAAGAGGAGTATTAAACAAAAGTTCTGCCATGATCATAAATAAAGGTCTCTATCTTCACAAAGTTTAAAGGTCTGAAGCTGTCGCGTGTCGTTTCCTTCGGATTTATTCAAACAAAAATACAAATCGTGTGCTTTTCAAGGTGTACACTCTGGTTTTGGGTCTTCAAGAAAGTACAGAAACACCGATGCTTCGTACTGGTGTCAGCATAAAAACTAACGGGAATCCATTGTCAAGGAAGTTCTTTTGCTGACATCAACCTCTTTAGTCTGAGACGTCGAGTCGCGGACTAGGTACTCTCACTGCGGATATCATTGATAAGTTGGATCGGTTCGTGTTGAGAGCCGACCTTCTCTTGTTCCTCCCGACATGGAGTTTGTTTCGCGGCAGAGATTGTTCTCGTTTCTGGTTCTACTGCAGGCCTGGATCGTTTGTGGGAACGCCTACAGATGGCTGTAAGTATTTTTATTTTTAGTAACTAGTAGTAAAAATGTGGACAAAATGAGGTGTTTTTTTTCTTCGCTACTATATAAATCGCAGCTCACGGTTTCGGTCACTGCAATGCTCTGTGACGTGTCTCATGCCAGGGACGGTCAGCTACCAGAAACTTTCGTCAATTCTGTAGACAGTGAAAGTTTAATCATAGTGGTGTGACGCTTTCTTGAGACAATGTATTTATAAATGCTCACTTAAGATGTTCCTGAACTAATCTACACCCCAAAACCCCCAACCCCTAAACAAACAAACAAACAAACAAACACACAAACAAACAAAACAAAAACGCGCAGGAAACATACCGGTATTTTTGTGTGTAGAAGCACTCTACTCTTTGAGGAAAAGATTTATAATTATAAAAATGTTTTTAAAGTAGAATAATTGCAATAAAAATCAATTCTTGTTGACAGTCTATTTTAGGTCTGATGTCAGTTTCTTCTTGGAATGTGGGGCTTACAAACCATAGCACGCCTGGGATTTGATCTTTGAGAGGGCAAGGCCATTTTCATTTTGCAAAGGGCACTTCCACTGGGAAATCTTTATAAGTCTATGGGAAACTTCTGAAGGGGCACCAAGGCCAAGACCAGGAGCAACAAGGGCAGTGGCCTCTGTGGCGCCTCCCGGTGTAATTCTCGGCCCGATAGTGACAGTTTAAAGGGAACGTAAACCTTCGTTTCGTTTTGGTAGCGTTCGCTTGTTTTCATCCATATCAATGTAGACATATAAAATCAAACTAACAAAAAAAAACCCTTGATTTCAAAAGGTGGTAGCGTTTTTGAGACATCGCTAAAAAATCCGGAGCGTTTATGTCCGCGCAGGAAAAATAATCTGTAAATGGATTACACAATCTGACAAACGTTTCTCAGATTCAAATTTGTGGAAGGATAAACACTTATATCTTTTCCCATAACCACATTACGTTCGAAGTGAAATGGTTCTCAAAGTGGTTTCTAACGAAAGTTGCTGCACTTCTAACCAAGTAAGTTATGATTGCCATTAATTTTGAG
>CM021543.1:9257726-9280745 GCA_010994315.2 Pisaster ochraceus | reverse complement strand
GGGTTGAATCTGAAAGTGACGCGTTGACGTTTCAAGTGCTCGTGTTTTCAAGAAACATCATTTTAAAGTTTCCATTACATTGCAGCAGCTGTTTCTTCTCAGCAGTAATTCTCACCTCGAATGGATGTTGTTCAGAGCCTGTATTTTTTTTTGGTCAAACCGAAAACTTTTTTTCTACAAATATGTAGATTTGTTGTCTGTTTACATTTCACAATCTTTGACCAAGGTATACCGGTATACCTCCTTTAAATTGCAAGAGAAGAAAAAAACCCGTCAAGTTGTGGAATTCCCGCAACATGGCACGAGACAATTCATAATAGTACGTCTTGTGATTTGACAGACCAAACCGGTCCCGAGACGTCGCCCGTCGATCAACGCTCTCGACGGTACAACCTTGATGTCCATTCACGTATCCTCCTGGCTTCCGTCCGGTCAACACCGCCGCATAGTTTGAAATTAAAGTTAATTTATCGTTGGAGGTACGGGTCCTGTTCGCGCATTTCTGGCCACGAAATGTTGCAATACATTCTGACATATCGGCCACCTGAGAGTTGGAACACCGGAAGGCATGAATGCAAGTGTATTGTTTTTAATGATCTGCTGAAATAAGTTTTTATTGACAATTCTGAAGAAGAAGACAAAAGTTTGTGAAATAGAGAATAATAAAAACGTGTAATGTGTCATTTACAGGCATACAGAGACACTGGAACAAGTTCAATAACATCCACTAGCATCGTTTTGGAACTGTTTAGTGACTCTTGTTTACGTTGATGGCGCGGTTTCCACAGTTTCCACAAGTTGAGAAAAAAAATCAAATTTCCAAATGTCCCAATGTTCAACTTCGTAATAATGGTTACCAAACATATTTGTCATGCTTCGAATCGAGACACTGCAACCGTAAATAAAATTGACACACTGGCATTTCGCTGTTAGTATAAAGCAGTCCCCCCAAAATTCCGCGGTCGCCATTTTTTTATTTTTTTTATTTTGCAAAACAAAACAGTCTGCGCCGTGGTAAAAGATGTTGTGCAAGTTCCATCACTGCAGGTAACCGATTAGTTCGCCTTTGTGTGCAATTTAACGCGGCGACCCCGCAAAATTGTTTGTCGTCGTTTGACAAAGTAGCCGCTCTCCGGATAGGATATCTCCCAGAGAATTTGCCTCGCCGTTGGAAGCTAACGCGGCACTTGCCGATCCGGGCATTCTCGGCTTATTCTGCTCTGGGAGGAGTTGACTTTTTTTTTCCACTCCGTGGGTGATCCGGCAGAACTCGATACAGTTGCTGAAATGGCTGGGTTGGCGGTGTGATTCCACGTAGGGAGCATGTTTGTACCGTAATACACGCAGCGGTGTCGGCCGAATGTGCATGCTCTGCTCGCTGTCGTTTTCGTTACAACTACTCGTCATTTCGTTTAGAAAAACACGCCGCTTTGCAAACATATTTCACATTATGACGTGTATGGCGTTGTGAGAGGTACATAATAACGACAGCGTCAAAATGTCTTCATTTTCTGAAGTATGTTGTCAGAAGTGCTTTCTTGATTAAAGGGGTACACAATACTGCTATGACTAACCACGCAGGTAGGGGGCTTAGCATTTACGAAATAACCCCCAAATAAGTACGATCAAAAAGCTAAT
Organism: Pisaster ochraceus; assembly: GCA_010994315.2. Classification (NCBI taxonomy): domain Eukaryota; kingdom Metazoa; phylum Echinodermata; class Asteroidea; order Forcipulatida; family Asteriidae; genus Pisaster; species Pisaster ochraceus. The sequence goes on along the minus strand of CM021543.1, from coordinate 9,279,107 downwards.
TGGCAGTCAAAGCATCCAATACTATACACATTGTTTTCCATTGTGTCTCCACAGAGAACCATGTGAAAATAAGCCTTCTAATTAGAGCAATAAATGGCGGGCTGAAAATCCCAAAGGACCAGAGTTACCTTTCTTTCAACTCAGTTAAATCTCACACCGGATGGAGAGTTTTTGAGATATGAGATCAGGTTGACTCGGTGTCCTGCCGTTCACCTCTGAGGACCGCGGTTCGAATCCCACCTCAGACCCGGAGCTCGCGGTTTTCAGCCCCCAACCTGATCGCTTTGTGGTTTGCCTCTTTTATCTTCGACTGAACATTGTTTTCATCTCTTTATACACAACGTATCACCTGCCTTGTAAAGGTTTCGGAGTTAGTTACTTGTGAGGATCAATCGGTTCCATCACCAGAAATATCGAAAAAACAAACAAAAAAACAACAACCCAAACAAAAACAAAACAAGAAAACAGTAGGATTCATCATTATCTTCAACCCCCACTTTTTGATTCAAGTGCAATACAAATGTACTTCTAGATGTGACACAAATTGCATCGTCAAACCTCTTCAAAAGCATCATAAATTCCTTTTTTTTATCTCAGCTCCTCTTTGACTGATTTTCTCTCTCCCTCTGCATGTTCCCTTTAAAGTTAGCTGTTTCCTTTTATCAATCGTAATGACATCTTAAGGAGGTTTGTGTTACTCTTCAACGATACAAGACACTCCATCAAGGTTGTGCCTTCTGGCTGTTTTCAAATCGCCGGTTCTCTAATATTTTATTTCTATTATCGTGATCAACCCGGAATAACCTTTCGCGACGAATGAGACGCCCCGTCGCTTGACATCCCATACTTGTCACCCACAGCCAAGTCTGTTAACTTCGTCAATAACTAACCAATAATACATTTCTCAGTATTTCTCTCCGTTCTCGTCATAGTTTCATATTCAACCCTTTGTTAAGTCCCCCCCCCCCACCCCCTCGAAACCGAGTCTGCAACTTGTGCCAAAATAGTTCTGTCAATATTGTGACCCCCATGGGTCATGCGGCCGGACCCGAAGGCGCATGCGCCGTCGCTTGAGGGGCTATTGCCGTCTCCTGGTTGGCTGTCGCCCGAGTTAACTTTAGGGGCAGGGGTTAAGCTGCTCCAATCGGCTCCCCGCCCTGTCATTTGCTCTTACGTGTGGGCTTAAAATTTGACGAATATTACACAAAGAAGGGACATTCTCAAAGTTGAACAACAAGTTTGTGTTGAGCTTGAAGTAATGACACTAATTGTATGGCCCGTCAAGACGGGATTAAAGTTGCGATTTGATTTTGGCAACCTGCCTTCAGTTGGCCCTTCAATTTTACAAGTCACCTTTTGAAAAAGTATGTGAATTTTGTTTATTTTCGTTCACATTTTTTTTTTCATGAACAAGATTAGGGTAACATTCTTTCATCTCAACTTGATAAAGGGGTCAGTGGATCGGATATAAATCATCCATGCTAGATGCTACAAACGCCTGGACCCATTTATGACACACGCACTGATTTAGTTCCGATTCGAACTTGACTACAGTGTGGTCTTGAGTTCACTATTAAACAATGTACGACTTGACATATTTATGGCCATTACTCAAGTCGTCCATCCTCGCCAACTCGTCCCCCGTGTTTATTTGTTGACGCCTGAGGGCGTTGTATGAAAACAAACCAGCGGTGAACCCTCACTTAAGTCGTCTCACCTTGGGACGATTGATACGCGTCGTCATGGCCACGGCGACCATTTTGGAAACACATCTGATAAGTGGTGACCCCCGTGAGTTGCGGAATCAATAAATTGAGAATAAAATTGTTTACTTGTTGCCAAGTGTGGAAATAAATCAGATGGTAGGCCTATTTTTACAGAGACAATGGTCACGTTTTCTAGAGTCATGGAATTTCACGGTCGCCATTTTTATCTGGTTTGATTATTGAAAATACTCCAAAAAGGCGCCGCGCAATAACTTTGTGTACAAACACTAAGTCAATGAAATACACTAATGTCGACCTCTGGGTAGCCTTGGTCACGAGTTCTAAGGAACACGAAGTTTAAAGACACGTTTCTCCCTCGGTTTGTAAAATAGCCAACACGAGGTATAAGAACGGGAATTCTGATCAGAAATTCCAGTGGTCAAAGTTTAATTTTAAGACTTTGCGGAATATGTCAAGTAGGATTGGCTTCCTACTTCTGAAAATTTTGGAAACTTTTGTGTATCATGCCGCAGTGAGGACATCTGTGTCAGGTACCCTGCAGACCCACGCGTGTAATACCGCTCAATCAGTTCAAGGAGTCAGACTAACATTTCGTGTCCCACTATATAGTTAACAATTGCTCCAACAGTGATTACCTTCACATTTTCTTGAAACGTGGAGGTAGAAATGTATTGATTTGTATCAATCACCATTTTTGTGAGTCATGTTCAGTATTGAAAGTACCGTGAAAGCATACAAAAACACCCGAAGATTCCTGGATCACATTTTAGTTTCACACTCGTGAACCAGAGGCCGTTCGAGATTTGTGTGCACAGTCTTCTAGAAGTAGAATATCATAAACGCCACTACAATATTATATATAGTTGGTGTGTTTAATATCAAGCAACAGTTAGGGCTGGTGTGCTTTGCCCCATGATTTGGCGGCAAACGATCGGTCGCCCGCCTACATGGAGCTATATTTCATTCCTGCAATTAGTCGGATGGTAACATGCAATAACCAGAGTATCGAATTAGCCTTCAGTCGAGGTGTGTATTGGAATGGTGCCATTATACAAAACACACGCAACAGAGAGCAGCGGGGTGGATGTCCAATCGCTTTCTTGCTGGTCTTGTGTGCGTGCGTTTGGGAGTATCCGAGGAAGCCGCGGTCGGTCGCCTTGAGGAAAGGCTACGGTGGAATTGGAATACGATCCAGTGTAATAACCGTGGGATTTAGAGTTGGTACACCGAGAGTATTTCATAACATCGAGACATTAGCAGAGCCATTAAAATGGCGCCTGTGAAAATGCTGGGTACGTGTCCCATTGTATCGTAATCCATACAAATTAAAGTAACTTGGGGGTACACTTGCATTACCACGGTATTACTTTGTGCTAGCCTGGTTTCCGGTCTGTTCGCTTATCCTCCTTGATAAAAGTCTAAACCAGGTGCGAGAAGTTGCACCCTAAGTTTGTGAAGTTGCATTTGCATACAATCATTATCAGAATGCCTGTGATCATCCCAATGGCTTCGATCTTTAATTACAAGCGTCCCATTTGGTAATGATTGAGCGATTGGTACCTTTACTTCACGACGTATTACCCATCGGGGATCATCTCGTCAGACTGGTAATTTCCAAACAACCTCGTTCAGCTTATTCTCTCATTTATATTACTAAAAGGTACAAGGGAGGCTGCATTTGTTCACTCGATTTCTGCGGCTGGGGTCGGGTATGAGGTCACGAGGTCATGTAGCAGTGGTGAGCTGCAAAAGTGCGGCTGCGACAGGACAGTGACGGGAACCAGCGACGAGGGTTTTACATGGTCTGGCTGCTCCGATAACGTTAACTACGGTAGGTAACAAACTCCCCAAAACTTGAAAACCAAACTTACCTTAAATTTTGTTCGAGAATAAAGAAGCCAAATGAAATATGAATAAATATGTATTCATTTTGGGGACTAACTCACCGGTGTTCATTAGGGTCAAGCTGACTCAGCTCTGACTTTTAAGCACCTTTAAAGACTCACTTTTTGAATCTATATATATATTAACCTTGCTTAACACTTCATCGTCTTATGCTCTGTGTTTATTGCTCCTGCATCATTAAATATTTCGCATTATTTATGATAAACAATAATTTGTTGTATCGATAATTATTTTCAGGGATGATGTTTTCTAAGACCTTTGTCGATGCGAGGGAGAGGAAAGGTCGCATTTCAACCGAACGCCAGCTGATGAATCTGCACAACAATGAAGCGGGTCGCCTTGTAAGTATTGTATACCACTGACACATTGAGGTTTCAACCCCTCGGCGAGTCTCGTTTTAGAATTCGCCCGAGTATTACAGTGGGCGTTTTCCTGAATGGGGGACATTACTTTTTGGACTGTGGTGGACAAACGACCCTTCAATAGCTCCATGGACGGTGAACACATCCAGGAATTTACTGAAAGACCTGACGATTTATAACCCACGTCAAAACCTGGCGCGATCGTCAAGGTGAACATGCCGTTAGAATGTCGGAATAAAACCGCCTACCGTTTCCCCCCGAAGCTCGCTTGAGTGAAAGTGCCCCGCAGCTACAGCGGGGGTCGTAAATTATGTGTCCTTTACAATGCAAAAACTGTCTAATAGACAGTTCAACGGGATCAGCGACAGTTTTATGGGGCGATTTCGTGTTTTTTTTCTGGAGTCGATACCACCAGGATCGAGGTCGTCTCTCAATGAGACTTCCAGTTTGCCCGTGTCTGCCAAAATGCTGTTCGCTTTATGAGTGTGGATAAAGACTGGCGTTATAAATGGCTATCTAACGATTCAATAATGACGACGGTAGTTTGGGAGACGTCTACAAACCGCACGCAATACTGTAAATGGTACTGGCATCTATGCATTATGTCACAACAACTCGTCCCCATAAAAGGGATGTCACTTTCAGAAAACATAGTTTGCAACCACTGTCACCTCTCTTGTATTTTGATACGAAAGAAATGGAATAAAAAAAGACAAACAAGTAAACATTTGTTTTATCGAAACCTAATCTAAGAAGTCAGTGACATTAAGGCCGTTTCTAAATTGGCGGCTACGGCTACAGCTACGGAAACGGCTGGATCGCCACGTCATCATGCTTTGAAGTGTGTATCGATCTTGGCAACACCCTTAATAGCAAAAGTCGTAGCTGTAGCAGTAGCCGCCAGTTCAGGTACGGCCTAATTTTATTCGCTTTAGAGAGTTATGGAATTTTCGCTGCGTTAAAGAGTCAGGGCGCCCTCTCCTGGTTTTATGCAGCTACGGCTGAGACGCGCCTTCTACAAAGTTGTTTCACCCATTTTCTTTTGAAAACTAGATTGTTTGAGTAAAGGTGATCTGGAACAGTAAATACTGTACTCTTCTAAGTTGGTTCGTGTTTCCCTGTTTCTTTTACGTAGGCAATTGAGAACAACATGCGGGTGGAATGCAAGTGCCATGGCGTGTCCGGCTCGTGTGAACTACGGACATGTTGGAGAGCAATGCCGCCCTTTGTTCAGATTGGAACCATTCTGAAAGAGAAGTTTGACGGAGCTACGGAGGTTGTGCAAAGGAGGCTTGACTCCAGACGACAACTGGTGAGTATCTGACTATTAAAGCAGCAAGACCTCAAAGAAGATATTTGCCTTTTAGGGCCTTAGTGTGTGCAGACATTTTACTGGGGAACGGAACCAAATCTGGTTCTATTTGTAATGCTATTGTGGTGACGTTTTCTATAGTCACATGTTCAAAAGACGCCTTAGATATGACGTCACAGGCTCCAACAGCGCACTCGCTGAAGTTAAAGGAAGACCTGTGATTGGCTGAGAGTTGTCCGCGGCGCTTTTCTATAGGCGGCCTGAACAACTTTTTAAGAAAAAGATGACAAATAACAAATGCAAAACTAGACACAAATGCTAGGAACATTGCTAACGTCAATATGTCAAAACAAAAATGAAATCCTTGTCTTGAGCATTTACTCACATTGGAAGGTGTAATCTTGATTTGTCCCCAGATTCCAGTGAACGAGAATTTCAAGCCACACACGGAGACCGATCTTGTCTACCTCGTACCCTCGCCAGACTTTTGCGAAGAAGACCTGAAAATGGGGTCCCTGGGCACCCATGGGCGACGCTGTAACAAGACGTCAAAGGGCATTGACGGCTGTGAACTCCTCTGCTGTGGGCGGGGCTTCAACACGAGGGAGGAGGTGATTGTTGAGAGGTGTAGCTGTAAATTCCATTGGTGTTGTTACGTCAAATGTAACACGTGTCGACGGACGGTGGATGTGCACACCTGTAAGTGATGATGAAAGATGTAAACAACATCAAAGGGTCCTGCCAGTATACGGGTTCTCTAACTACATAGAAAACTTTAAACAGGACTTGTTTGGAACCAGGCAGACTTGTGGACAAGTCTATGACTCTAGTCAGATTAAGTCAGGTCAACAAAGGTTTAGTGGAGTCGACTAAATTCGAATTTAGTCTCGTCGATTAGCTCGTCGCGAACTGCTGATAAAACTCGCATGCAAATAATGTTTAAGGAGACCTTGTACTTAACTCATCGACAGAGGGTGCGCAGTTGCTACGTTGAGCAGGACTGTGTATTGAGAGATGCACAACTTGCGACTAGAAGCCACTTTCGGTCAAAACCCCCAAACAAAACAATGAGCCCCTGTGCGCACAAAGGGTGCCAGACTAGACTGCACATTGAGTTGTGCTGCATTTTGACTAAAAATGACGTCTAACAACCACGTGACCAAAGAAAACTGGTCCCTCCTCGTCGAAACTCTCTCAATGCACAGCTCTGACGTTACGTTTTGCCGTGCTACAATAACACGTGTTCACCCTCAGCTTCGGCATTGCAAGTTAGGGTCGGGGCTGGAGTTTGGACAAACTCGTTACAACCTCATTGGAAATACCAGCCGCCCTCAACGTTCATTCGTGGCTTAAATAATTAAATAGTATTATCATTTTTTGCAGTACGTCTTTTGTATGTACCAAGTTACTGGTTTAACACACGCCAATTGGTAAGGCCCTTTTGTTGTCTTGTACAAATTGTAAAATAAACTGTCCATATTTTATACATTTAATCACAAACCTGTAAAGCTTTTTTTCGCCTGACTTTTTGTTGTATACTCCTAAATTACTTTATTAATTTTTGTTTTATTACTTGAAATATTGTTATTGTAATTTTTCATCTAGTTTAATATACACACCTGTGATCAACAAGTGGAGTCATGTAGCCATGGGTTGATTCGTGTGTTGATCGTTACCTTAAAAAAAAAGCTATGCCTTATCATGTGTTACTTGTAACTAATAATAAAATAAAGTCGTCGTAAAAAAGAGATCGTGGCATCGTCCAGATTATTTTTTTGAAAAGGGGCTTTGATTGGGTATTGACAATACTGTGATAGAAATGATGACGTCATCAACGATAACGACAACAGCCTACAAGTTCTTTGTTGTGTATTATTCAGGGTTGATTAACATTCATTCTGCAGTCCGAGGGCTGAATTACAAGTTTCTATAAAAGTAAATATTTAGGCCCTACACATATTGACAGATAAGTAGAAAAACAGTACTCTATCAAGTCTGTGTGTGCAAAAACTAGGGTTTTTCACCGAGCGCCAAAATTCATTCGAAGGTGAGCACAAACCAAAGTTGTATTGTGACATCACACTTTGCCAGTGTCCTAGGGAAATCCGTCCGCGGAGATTCTGTCCCCCCATATGGGAAATAATCATGGAATGAAGGAGGTTGAGCCAAAAGAGGGCGCTGGCAGAAGAAGTCTATAGTCAGTTCTCCGAAGGGGAGGGGGGTGGGGAGGGACATCAGAATCTCCTGCCACACGGGCTCAGCAGTTAAGGTTAATAATATACGTCTTAGGACCAATCTTTGTGAATCGAGCCCTGCGCTCGATTTCACTAAGCACAAGGATTCATCAAACAAAGAGTTGTCAGTATTGACATGGTTACTTATATTGTGACGTCACGCTTTGCTTAGCTCTCTGTAAAATTGGCCCCTGTGCGCCGCCACCGTTTGCAAAACGTATTTCTGAGGTGTTGGTGGGTGGTTTTGAAAATGGCGGATAACAACATTTAAACGAAATGTAAGCATACGATATGAATTTCTTGTCAAGAAAATACATACCATGTGTTTTCAGTGGTTGATAACAACTGAATTAGTTGACGTCGTGATGTACAAATGAGGACTAGAATAATACCTACAATACAGGAAAAATCAAGTTAAAAATAATATAATAATACATACGGTGTCGCCCGCATTACAGAGCGCCGCCATAATGGCATCACGAAGTGTTTGCGCGAACGGTTGCGATCTGTTTGCGCAAGTGGAACGCATCTGCAAAACATTCTGTGTAGAAACGGCTGGGCTCTGTCTACAAGACATTGAATTGGTCTCTCTTTCTCTTCAAAATAAAACTTCTGGGATTTGTTATCAATATTAAGTTCTAATACTACAGGGACTGTTCATTTTCTTATGTTTCTTTTTTTAGGGGGCCTTTGAATGATATTTCGTGTGAGGGCGCCCTTTGTATCCCCCGTCATGCATTCCTACACACCCAAACACACAAGATCGCTCACACAATGAAGTTGGCAGTTCAACGTACATTTTCCAGACGCATCTGGTGAAATCGATCATTTTACGAGTGTAACACTTGGACCTCCAGGGCATACGACTGTGCTCAGATTTCCTATTCACACTCGTCTTCCCATTCACATATTAACAAAAAACCCTCGTCATAATCAATAAAAGAGCATCTTTATGTCCATTGTGTGCGAGTAACACCATCTTGTCCAGTAAAACAAGTCGACATCGTCCGTACGCCCTGGCACGGTGGGTGTTAAGCGTACGGCTGCTTCACCTGCTAAACGCTTGATTAACGCACACGTACTTCCCCTTTCCATTAGAATTGTTGCATCACACCCCACATAAACTGTCCTTTTCCCCCCTCGATTTGCTAAACGCCACAACGCGTTACATTCAGCGCGTGGTTAGTTGACGTTAGAAACAGGTGCGTGTTAATTTCCGTGGTGATGCTCTAAGTGTCATGATTTAGGAGAAAACGCTACATTGGCCTGGGGCGCGTATGGTATCACCTGTGTCCATTATGGCAGGTTTGTTTAAAAATGTGTTAATCCGTGGCTAATATCATGACCTTAGGTTGTTGGCCTCCGCCTGGCATGGGTCTAATCGCCGACCCTTTGTAAACGGCTCTCAAACAACACTTAAATGTCTGATATGACGTGTGTGAGCTGCCTGTTACACGTCAGTGAAAGTAGAAAACATGACGGCAGTAAACAAACAAGCATGAAAAGACATTCCACACTTCAACATAACAGATCGAATGAAGTGAGAAACCCCCCCCCCCCACGAAAGTCGACAGAAATGACGTGACGTAAAGGTCAAACTCTGTCAACAGACAGACAGTTTGGGATGCCTGTTGATAAAAATCTATTTGGTTATATCCGAACACATTTCATAAACAAGCTTACGACTATTATCAACATTTGAATTGAAAGCAAATCACATGTTTTGTATCAAAACTTCTATTTGAAAATAAAATTGCAGGAAGCAAAAATAGTTCAACAATATTACTGAAAGCTTTCTACACTGAAGATTGCCGGCAACAACGTTGATCATACTGAAAGACGTCAGCCTTTTTTGATATCTTTACTAATACAATTTTCGATATGAGGGACAAGTTATGATAGAGCAGAATGTGTGGAATTACAGTTCAAAATAATGTAGAAAATTGCTCGTGATATCCGCTGAAATTCGTCCTGTCGGAATACTGTCCCCGTTCTGAACAAGGGCAGCAGTCTAAGGCTGCACCATCCAGTGGGACCGATCCATTTCATTATCTCCAATTACTACGGTTACCGGCGATATCGTTTTCTCCCTTGAGTTCCAAGAACAATGTCTTTCCAATTAAAAGTGACATCTTCCGACACTGAACGAGACTAACATCGATCAATAAACACTCGTGAGGATCTAGATGATATATTGATGTAGTCTGTTTTCAAGTACCATCCTCGGTAAAAAAAAATAATTGCACTTTTTTATTTTAAACACCGCCAGTTTTTCGAGAAGACAGTCAATGTTGACTTCTTCCAAAGTAATCGATAAAAATGTCAGCAGTTAAGAGACGCTCAATGATGAGGTGATCAGTATACGCGGGCATTCGAATCGTCCTTCTTTCATAAACAAAATAAAACCGTTATACAACTAATTAAGGGAATATGAAACAGGTACCATGATCTCACTAATTAAATATTGAAAGCTTCTTCTATAAATTGTTAAATCTTTAAATTCCTAAAAACCGTTTTATTCCACAGTATTCATTCGGATACCACCGCTGGCACCAATACGTTAGATGCAAATTGCGCAATATTAAATATAAATTTATCATGTTTTCTTTTCAAATCTACAATAAATATATAGGTTAATTTGTTTTGCATATTCATATCCCACTGCTGCTACCAATATTGGAAAATACGACTCCAGTGTAAATTTTTAGACGACTTCAACAGGAAAAACACCCCTGTCCAAACAGTGACAATGTCCGATAAAACAAAAGAAGAAAAAAAAACCCCCACCTACTCAACTACTGTCCTCCCGTACAAACAAATGTTCATGCCGTACTAAAATGTCCTCATTCATACACTTACCCCAAGTGTTGTAAAAACTAAAATCAAAATGACTAAACCCCCTTGTATTAATTGCCGTAGCTTTATTCTACATAGCACTTTGACCGGAGGGTATTCAGTGCCACTCTGTATACAAGGTACTCCAAGTCTGCCGTCGACGAATTGGTCAGACGGATAAATGCAAACTTTCTATATCAGGCCGAGCTGGTTTATCATTCCCCCCTCGAGGGTGCCAGTCTGCAAGCTAAACCTTCTCTAGTTCCACTGCGTGGGTATTATAAACGATGACCGGCAAGGGAGGCGTAGAGAAACGACAAGTCTCCTCCGGGGAGGAATACAATATTCAAGGGATGGATTCGACTTTTGGTGATTACGTACAGCACTTGCATTTTTATACTTGTATACATGCGGCTATTGGCATGCTAATTCTCTCTTTAAATCGAGATCATTAGTTGCACAACATTGACAATGTTTGCAAAATGTACTCCCCCCTGATTAGTGACTCACGATTTATGGGCGTCATAACTCAACATTCATGGCACTTTTGCTTCTGATGTTGTTTCGTTCATGACATGTAAATAAAGAGCATTATGAAAACTGGTCATAATTGAAGGGCACTTAAGTTTTGCTTTCTACATTAATGGGAGCCAATTTGTCTTTCCTTTTAAAACCGCACAATCGACCAATTTCACCATCCCCACAGAGAAGGCTTTATTGCAGCCTTCATGTATTAAAACTAATCAACAGTTAGACCTTAATATCTCAACAAGTTCTCCCACGAGTTTACTTTCAGATCGGTGCGACTTCACCTCACACTAAAAGTGCACCCCGTCACCTCGTCCGACAATCTTCAACACAATGTCACATCTCGGTTTACCTCTCAAAGTAATTTTGCGTCTTTTTTCGGACTTGCTCCTAGACGATCTCTAATGCCCGGAATTCAGACATGCTCTCAATAGGGCTACAATAGATTTCATTGGTCGATTCAAAGCAGCGCGCGGCGAAACTTATCGCTGTTGAGCTGATAACAAACCGGTTAAGGTCAGAGGTAAACTTCTGAAATTGAGGTGGCTGGTACATGTTTGGGTGAGCTACGAGGATCGAGGAGAGACGTCGTATCTTTCAGGTTTTTCCTACCGCGTGCTTTTCACACAATGGCGCAATGGATGTTTACTCATCTGCGCGGAATAATACAGAATTCCATTTCATCAAATTGTTGATTTAACATCGCCAGGGAATGTACTGTCACGTGACAATAATTTCACCGCGAAGAAATTGAATCCCGGTGGATTATGAAAAAAGATGAACTTATTCATTATTATTTCTTGACATCCAAGTGTCATCCATCGCTCACTACTTATTTAATATGTTGCCGTTAATGAAATCCCCCAAAACGGTATAGAGCCGTGTAGCGCGAAGGCTTCAAAAAAGGGGAGTGAATGCAAAAACGGAGAAAATATGAGGACAAAAATATAAAGAAAATCCTGGATGAAAACTAGGAATTTGAAAACACACTTGATATTTTAGTCCGAGAAAGTTCAACCAGCAACCACAAGTTTGGCAACGAAAGGGGGAATTGGTATTTTGAAACCAACTACATATATATATATTTCCCCATTCAAATACAAATAAATCGGAAAAAGTCTAGTCCATTTGATCCAGGTTTGTTTGCGAGCAAGTACAAACCTGAACACGCGGACATACTTCTTCATCGGAGAGCTCTTGTACTAAACTTGGCTGAGTTGAAAAATGAAGAAGTTCATTACGAGGTCAAAAACAGAGCGCGTTATGAGGGATCCCATCATAAGACAAGACTGTTCCGCTGCAATTTAACTGGATATCAAACACATGGACAATGAGAGTGATTTTACAAAAAGTAAAGTTCAAAACACTCGCTGTGGTAAAAACAAACATATTCATTGTAAAACGAAAACATATGACGTCAAGTACTTTGTGCTCCATGGCAGCGGTTTGCACAATTTCTAGGGCCTCGCTGAGGGCGTCATCAAATTTGCTGGAGGGAAAACAAAACAGTGGAGTCGTACCCGACCCAGGAATAGGGGACTACACGCACACAAAACCAACTCTTGGGTTACCTCAACGTGTGGAAAACAAAATATTAAATCAACTTCAGTTCATTTGACAGATCCAACGAAAATATGGCAGAGTATTATTCGAATAACATGCCTCCGGGTGTTGCTCGGGCGTTGATGAAAACTTTTGGCGCGAATTGAACTCAGTAGTGGCGGGAAAAGTCAACAACGCATAATGACACGTGAGCTACGTCATTGCAGCTGTCCCTTGCGCGGTAGGCTGTGAGATTATTCGATTGCTCTTACGCACTTGAATGGGTGACAGTTTGGGAGAGGGGTACAAGTAGGACTTTCAGGAGGTGAGGTTAAAAAGGGTGGAATTGGGGAGCAAGGCAATGAGCTAAAGATGAGGCTGAAGTTGAGGATATATATAGGAAATATATGACGGGTAGGATTTGTGTTGTGGTGGTGCTGAAAGGAACTGTTGGAGTAACAACTCGACGTTTCGATTTGATTTTTGCTCTTGAAGACCATATTGATCGAAACATCGAGTTGTGTACACTGTCGTTTTTTTCCCCCAAAACAACAAAAACTCAAAGAGAGATTTCATGTACAAAATGATGAATGTAATGTAAAGTTACAGATGGAGAATCATGAGAACGTAGAAGTGATGCTGGGAGAAATAGATGCTCTAAATTGTGACCAGTAGGGGTGAACAAAAGCCTGGCCACTTTAGTACCATGGATACAATCGAATCAGCAAATTAATTGAATAAAACCATGTGGTGATATATTTCCTAACTTTCAAGTCAGACACTGTGAAATCTGATGCATCAAACACAAAATGTTCAAATCACTTTGGTTGTTGATTTCAAAACAGGTTGAAAAACAAAACAAAAAAAAACAACTTGTCTTTCCCTTATGATTACTAAAGATGAAGAAGCAGAAGAAGATATCAATCAGGTTTCCTAAAGAGTAAGATGCTGAATAATGATAAAAGTATTTCCAAAACCGGTCTTGAATTTCTCCCTCAAGAAATCTCAGAGGTTTTCCGCCTTTTCTCACGTGCAGGGCCCGCGGTCCGGGAGACGATCTGCACCGGTGCCTGGCCGCAGACAGATCGCGTTTCCGCTGCGACAACTCGAGCGAGAAGACGCAACCGTAGATGGGAAATGGACTTACCTGTTCTCGGGCCGAAGATTTTTTATTTTTTTATTTTTTTTTAAATTTTTTTGGGGTAAGGCCTGGAAGCCCCACCCGCCTCCTTGACCAGCCTTAACGTCAATCTAATAAATCGTGATTAGTGCCAGTACCCCACAGGTACCTCACGGGGGAAGGTGGGCGTACACGACCCTTCAACATTAGGACTCATCCCCGCTACATCCCCTCGAAGTTTTACAGTTGTTATTATTTACATTTGATCTCCAGCACCTTTGGAATTCTATGTGGCTGTCTCATGTTGTGGCTTAGTTGAAGTAAAGTCTCTGCACATTTAAATGTCATCGTGATGTCCGAGATCAGAATGGATGACATTTTAAAGAAAAAGTCGGCTCCGCATACAACGTGGGGGTAAACCTGGGAAATCCATACTTTGCCCGAGACAATTAATGCATCGCTGAAACCTTGTAAGCCGGTCAAATTGATAGATCAGATCGATGAGACAGGGGGGGCTGGTGTACTGCTGGCAATTTTTTTCCGGCCGGCCCCTTTGGTCTTTGAAGGAAGTTTGCGAATCGTACACAGTTTGAATTCTGTCCACCTGTCCATTATGACGCTAATGCATCGACCCACGTGATGTCACCGCGGGGCGGTGTTTGATAATGGATGGAAGTCTGCCCCATAAGAAACGGATACATTGAAGTCTTTCAAAAAAACTTCCATAAATTATCAGTTTTCATTCCGTTAGCGCCGAGTTTTCATTTCAGATAGTTGTTGAATCGAGGCAAATATTGCAGTACTGAAAAAAAAAACCACAGTATTGTAAAGTGGAATGATGGGTAAATGGTGATTGGCAACGTGATTAATAAGGTAGACGTGAAAACGGATGAGTTACTTGAGAGGACAGGAAAAGGCTAATGTGACGCCCCGCGCCCAAATCAGGCACTTTTCAGAAATATTGAAATGTTGTTCAAAGGGAAGACAACCGAAACATCAGCCGTGATATCATTGATGATGTGATGCCTCAAACATTCTTTATATTTAGATACAATACTGATAAGCCCTACACTAGGTGTTATTCAAAAGCTCAATATTCTCCTCTTCTTGATGAGCAAATAAACCCAGTTTTGGGTTTTGACAGTGGGTGTCTGGTGTTGGAATGGAGATCCACACTAAACTCGTTCTTTATGGAACACTCTAAAATCTCACGGGTCAGACTTGACCCGGATTCAGGGTCCCAGGGGGCTGACCCTATTTCCAAGTCAAGCTGATCCGGAGAGTGATTTTAAAGATGGGATTTAAACCAGCAGTCTGCGCCATTTTGACCCATTTCTGGGTCAAGCTGATCCGGAGAGTGATTTTAAAGATGAGATTTAAACCAGGAGTCTGCGTCATTTTGACCCATTTCTGGATCAAACTGATCAGGAAAGTGATTTTAAAGATGGGATTTAAACCAAGAGTCTGCGTCATTTTGACCCATTTCTGGATCAAACTGATCCGGAGAGTGATTATAAAGATGAGATTTAAACCAGGAGTTTGCTTCATTTTGACCCATTTCTGGATCAAACTGATCCGGAGAGTGATTTTAAAGATGAGATTTAAATCAGGAGTCTGCGTCATTTTGACCCATTTCTGTGTTTTTTTTTGACACAGACTCCGGGTCATACTGACCCAGAAACGGGTCAGGTCTAACTAACTTGACCCGGATCCGGGTCAGTTCTGACCCGGACGTTTTCAAAGAATAGTGAACAATAATGTGCCATCATACAAATAAATAAGCGTGTTTAATAGAAATATAACGGGAAACTTTGAGAGGAAATTATCTGGAAGTTTGTATGGAGACCCTATTAACTCAAGGGTCAGGAAGCCTGGCCAAATTCTTGGGCAGACTGACCTGGGAGTTTTGTTCTAGTGTGTACTGGGCCCAATCTTACGGCGCTTCTTACCAAGGAATCTGATCTTATGGAACTTAATTCTATGGGCCGCGGGCTCAGAATTACGCGATAAAGTAACCCTATAAAATAAGGGTCAGGAAAACTAGTGGCGCATACATTTTGAGAGGCCCCCAAAACCCTAATAACAAAAGTAACTGCACTTTTTAAAAATACCTATTGATCAAATAAGACACCCTTAAATATTACGTATACTTGTTTTGAGAAATTTTGTAAAAGATTCGTTTATGATGATTTAAAACCGGTACTTTACTTTCAGCTAGGCAAAACAAAAATGTTTTTAAAGAAAAGAAAAAAAAATAAAGAAAGAAAAAATATATTGACATAGTTGACCAAAGGGCTTTCAAGCGCAAACAATTTTATCTAAAAACTGGAATCTGAAACTTCGTGTACATGATTTGTAAATTTAACACATAGCAGTGAAGGGAAAATCCTTTCAACATAATTAGTGGCCTGTAGGTCAACCGTGTTGCTGGTTTGGAGCCATAGGACTGCAAAGTAATTAATCACTTCTATGTCCCTGATCAAATTGTCTCTGGCGAGTCACTGGAGAAAAAATTACAGACGCTCCCCGCAAATCAATGATTTGATGTGCTGGATTGAATTTGTATTCTCTCTGACAGATTATTGACAGAGCGCTCTGCGAGAGAGATGCTGATGACTGAAGCATCATTTTGTAAATGGATTTGTCCGCCAATTTTGTTTTCTTCTTTCCTTTCTAATAAGATCTGGTGATTTCTTGTGCTTAGAATCTGGAGTTCAAATGCTATGAACCTTGACGGCTTCTGTTGACCTTAGTTCGTGGGTATCATTGACCACTCTGATTTTGGCTGTGGCTAGATGACTACGTCTGACGTCCCACGCGGCTACTGCCTCATCATGGTTTGCCATTTTGAGAGTCAAAACTTCGTTTAAAGATATGATGCGCGCGCGTTTCCTGAGACGCGCATAGTATACCAATTGCACAACGCGCAGCGCACATACACGCGCGTCTCCTGTCCGTCATGCTGGGTGTCAAAACATGTACAAAAGGATGGTACACGTGTTTACGAACAATGCGAGTGTGAACACGTGTACCATCCTTTTGTGCACGTTTTGACACCCAGCATGGCGGACAGGAGACGCGCGTGTATGTGCGCTGCGCGTTGTAGAATGGGTCTATAGACCCTCCTTGCATTGGATGCCATCATTGATGAAACGTGCACGCGTTGAAGGCTATCATTGGCTGAGAGTCGTGCGCAGCGCATACACGCGTGCACTTTTCCATTGTTTGTCACCAAAGATTGCGGTCTGTGACGTCATTTGCAACTTATAGTAAAATGCCGTTTTCGAATGGGAGCCACTTAGCAACAGCCACAGCCGTAGCCGTAGTCGCCCATTCGGATGCAGCCACACGGAGAATCTGACTCCCAAAATGGCGTCGCCAAGGTTTATCGTGGGGTATGACGTCAGATGAACTGAGTCAATAAATCATTATACTGAAGCCAACGGCAACAACCAATACCCATCGGTCACGGTCTTATAATATCAGTTCTATTGCAGTATTTTAAACATTGAATTTTCTTATCTTTTTGTATTTTCGGTAAATTTTGTAAAAAATTCAATATCAAGTGAGTTATTATCACCATGATTACTCAGGTACTGCTGGTTTTAAATTCCAAATATTTTCATTAATGTTTTAAGCAGAACATGGCCTTTTCACATAAAGTGAAACAAATATAATTAATGAAAGCAAGTGTGGAACATTAGACTTTATCCAACTGCTTTAATACGGTAACCTAGCTTCAAGTTTTCAATTAATTTAACACAGAACTGAAATTGTACAGAATACACGGTCTACTCCCGGCGCACTCACACCGTAACCCCCCAAATATGATTCCGAATTTAATTGAAGATGCTAAATTGAAGACATTCCCTTGCCCCCCGGTATCGCCAATTCTGGCTCACTGCCTCTTTCTTGAAGACGAGTCATTGAGAGAAACACCTAGCCCCCTCAAGGTAAGGAGTTGTAAGGACCTACTAACCTTATTAAAGATAAACAGGCATAAGGAGCAAGATGGGGAGTGTAGTGGTGGGCTGGCGTATATGATTTGGTAAACATGGTCAGACTTGGAGGATGAGGAGAGGAAGGAGGAGGAGGATGAAAGAGGAAAATGAGGAGGAGAGGAGACAAGAAGGGGAGGAGTTATACGGACATACTTGCCTTATTTAAAATAAACAGGCATGAGGAGCAAGATGAGAGCGATGGGGAGCAAGATGGGGAGTGTAGTGGTGGGCTGACGTAAGGTGTGGTAAACACGGCCAGACATGGAGCAACTGGAGGAGGAAGATGACAATGAGGAGGAAGACAAAACATAAGAGAAGAAAATGTAAGGACCTACTTGCCTTATTCTGAATAAACATGCACGAGGAGGAACAAGATGGGGAGGGGAGTGGCGGGCTTACGTAAGGTGCGGTAAACACGGCCAGACATGGAGGAACTGGAGGAGGAAGAGGAATAGGAGGAAGAAGAGAGACAAGAAAGGGAGACAATATAAGGACCAACTTCCTTTAATTACTCCAAACAAAACAGGCATGAGAAGCAAAAAGGGGAGAAAGATAAGTTTGTAGTAGTGGGCTGACGAATGATGTGGTGTAAAACACGGTCAGACTCGGAGGAGCAGGTGGAGGAAAAGGACTAGAAGAAGAGGAGAAAAGAAGGGGGATTAGTTATAAGGATCAACAAGGTGGGGAATGAGCGGGGAGGACCTTCTGACCTAATGTAACAGAAAACAGAATAGAAGATGTATTTGGCTTATACAAGCGGTGGGGAGGACTGGTGACTAAAAGAAAAAAGAATATTAAAATAGACTCACATAATTGAGATAAAGCGACTGGAATACACTAGTTTGTTGGGGAGTTGTTAAAAGGTGTAACAAAACAAAACTGTATAAAAGGAAGTTAACATTAGCTTGACTGCATACACCTAATGGTGGTTATTTGAGTCTGGTTAGGCGTAAAGAATGTGGCCAAAACCTCGCGGACCGGTCGTCTTACTCGTCCCCAGTCCACCATCTTGTACATTGGCAGAGAAAAGCGGCAACCATCTCAGCTATACAACAAAAGGAGTTCGACTGAAGACCGATCACCTAAACAACCACCGCGTGATGGTTTGACCGTGTAAGATATTCAGGTGCACTAGTTGCACTGGTGATTTTAAATCCACTGGTTAACCACTTGGAACAACTTGTTCTCAGCAGACTGGAAAACAACAGACCTGACAAGTTCCTAGATTTAGCAGTAACCGGAAGGTATAAAATATAACTGACAGGGAGCACACAAGGTGACAGACACAGTAAGACACGGGAAGACGATGATCACAGAAAATGAAACAATCACTGCTCACGACCGGTGAAGATATCGTAGCGGCTGATATACTACCTGGAAAAAAGGGATATGCAGGGTTCAAAGCGATCACGTTGGTGGCACAGGAAGAAAACCAGAAGAGGTAATTGAAAAAGGGGAAGACGATTATGAAGTACAAAGATTTCATGACCCAGAAACAGAGATGCCATGTGGAGTTGGAATGTTCGGAGATGCAGAATGCAGTTTGAAGAAAAAAGAAGAAGAAGAAGGAAAAAAACCCACCCCAAAAACAAAAAACGCAGACAAGACGGGAAAAGGGTGCATTCATAAAACCCCATTAGCACAGTTACAGACGATTTCTACAAAAAGGGCCGTAACTTAGTTTGATCTTCTGAGTTTGTCTCTCTCATGTAGCGGCATGTGACGGTGAAAGTGCACCTACAGTTATGCCCCCCAGCCCCAACACCTATGGCTCACGGTCTTTCGAACCAGCGTCCTTTACATCTTTGAGGGTAACGTTCTAACAGAAATATGACCCAATAATTTGATAATCACTGAGATACAGATGGTGGAAGTGTGGAAGTTGTCCACATTTGGCGTCGGCTGCTGGCTACAGCGGAAATATGGAGAACGACTGTATGTATTGATGACTACAGCTGCTATGCAATGAGCGGGGAAAAAGCAGTGTATGTATGGATTAGTTGATGCCGAAACAAGAAATCCAATTACATACGGAGTTTCATGTAAGATGAAATGAAGATAATGCTAAAAAAAAACCAACCCCAAAACACCCCATGTAAATTAGTCCGAAAAACGACACCAATCACTGACAGTTAAACGTAGCCTGCATTTATGATTAAGGGTGCATAGGTAACATGTAAAGCCCTATTTAAGAAGTTGTAACATTTAGCAACTCCAACGTCATCCCGTCATTCAGTCGAATATAAAGATCGAGGTCAAATCTTAATCAGAACCTGTAACTAATTCAATTTGTGATGTCCCGATTTGCGCGCCATATGGTGCCATCCGATTTGATATACCTAAGCTAATTACATAATTACCTTCATATTCAATCGTTCTTGAAAGTTGTTATGTACTTAGTATTTGTCCCAGTTTATTTGACCTATATGGAAATTAACGGAGGTAAATCCACTGTTTTCGTTTTCACTACGAACAAAAGGTAATCTACGGCAGTTTCCTTTGAAAAGAACACACAAAACCAAGACACACGGAAGACAAGGTACCCCAGCTTGTCCTTTCAAATCGTCTGGTACTCTTAAAGGTGTTGGCGCCATTTAGTCACTTCGCAGAGGACACCACATAAAGACGGACACATAGTGATCAAGGAAGATTCCTAGCAAAAATTAACATACGCAGCCGGAGGAAACAGCTGTTTGCAATTGACAATCATAATTATGGTCCATCTAGCAGCAGTAAATATCACAGCAAATCTAACTGCTTCAAAACGTCGTACTATATCGAAAAATGGTTCTACATTTAGGGCTGCGTGGCCAACATTTTAAGCTCCTCAGGACTTTCTCCCAAATCAATCAGGTTTCAATTGCTTGTTGTCATGGCAAAAGAGTACTTTCCAAGACCAGAATTAAAGAAACTAGGTGGCACATTTCCCGGTCACTCTCCAATCTTTTTTCCAAAAACAGCCTTGGCGTAGACTGACGATCATAAATCCCAACAACACAAATTGTTATATGAAGCGATACCAATCCGAGGGTTAATTCCTGAAGGATTAGGTATCAGTCGTGCACTGATTGCTTGGTGTATTGCCTGGAATTGACAAAACACCGGTGTCCATGTTTCGCTGATTAGTTCGCTGAAGCCGAAGCACATGGTGACATTCTTTTACTTCGCCACTGGAATGGAATGTTTTGATGGTGTCGCATGAATGTTTTGCACGATAAAGCGCGATCGCTCCAAAAGCAGTTCCAGTGCTTGCTTTTGTGTTATTACATGATACTTTAGTCAAGGATGTTTAGTACCAAGGTGACACCACATAACTCAGACAATTGTCCCAAATGCCATATTTGTGAGACAACCTGTGTATGTAAAAAGAAAAGTATCCTTAATGCCATTTTACTTTATAAAAAGAAAACTACACAAAATTGGCAAAATACAGTCTCCATGATCTTTAAAGAGTTCTCTTTATTTAAAGAGTTGTGCATTCTTCCGCCGGATGCAGTTTGGTCCCTGAGGAAAACGCGATTGTTGAGTCACATTATGAGGAGCGTGAAGAGTTACTTTGATTTACAATGTAATCGTGATTCAATTGAGAAAAACGAACCTGTTCTTAAAGTGCGTACATCGGAAGTACGACTCGGAATGTTGCACCTTTTCAAGTCAATGCCCCGTGTAATTCATTGTGTAGATCGGTCAGTCTGTACACCCGCCTGAATGGGCTCTGCAGGTGCAAATTCTATTTATAGTCCAGACTGACCCGTAACTGGGTCGGACTGATCTTTCTTGATCTCCTAAACCCGGTCAGATACTCCCCCCCCCCC
>CM021543.1:9240597-9256726 GCA_010994315.2 Pisaster ochraceus | reverse complement strand
TTTTTTTTTTTTTTTTTTTGCTAGTCGTCTGGGAAATATTTCAGCGGTCAAAAAAATATAATGTTTGCGGATTTAGAGCAATAGCTAAAATGACGGGCGGACATGAGGTACGTGCAGGTTTGTACTTGCGTAATTAGTAAAGGGTGGAGTTCCGGTGTTGGCGATGTGGGGGTAATAAAACGAGGGCGCGGTCATCCTCCCCTGTGTTTCCATGAAACATTAAGATACATGAGTTCCCATCTTTGATTTGAAAATCAATATTTCGCTGTGGGATATATCAAGGTCTGATTCTGATGACACCGTGTGTTAAAGATATACAATGTCAGGCCTGGTGCATAATGATCCAGCTTAAACAGTCAATACTTGTGAATAATAATTCTTAACAGCACCGATACAGAAAATATCGAGTACTTCGTCTGCAGGTTTTCATATGCTCCCTTCAGCCCCATATAACTGAGAACTGGTGCTATATGAATCTAGAAAAAGAAGAAAAAAAACTAGAACTATTTTTTTTTACGTCAAAGTGAGTGGATATTGGTTTAAAACCTCCACAGATTCACAGGACAGGGTCAACAGTCAACAAACAAGTACTCTACGAAACACCCGGGTCAGATTTGGCCCGGATTCGGGTCTCATTGGGCCTGATTAATTCATGTTTGACCCAGAAACTGGTAAAAAGGATTTTGACCCGGGCTCTGCGTCAGTTTTACCCATTTCTGGGTAATTTGTAAACAAAGTTCCAGGTTTATATACTGACCCAGAAATGTCTTAAATGCTTCAAAGTTTTAAATTGGAACAGAGAGTAACAAACATAAAGTGGGGCGCGAAAAAATAAACAGATCTACAAACTAATGGACAAAAAGGAACTGTCTTCGGACAGAAATCGGACTCCACAAGTTTGGTTGTCTCCGCAGCTATTTTTTCTTCAATGATCACTTTCTGTTCGGTATGAATAAAAATACCTGCAACTATTATCTTTGCAATCACACGATGCCTCACACAAATATTATTCATTAAAAAAAGGGTTAACGGCCTGTTTAAAAAATAATGTTGTTATAGCTTTAAAGGAATTTCAATATTTTTGTTTTTAGGCCAAGGCTTGTTTTGTAATTCAATATGTAAAAGGGCACTAGAGGTTTGGACTCGTCGATGATTGGATCAAATATCAATTATCGTCTCGAACTAATCGATAAATGATTCGAACCTCGCAAACCATAAGAAAATACACTCTGGAGTCGAGAAAGGAGCATTGAAAATTGTAATTTGTTGAGAGTTTACGAACTTCTTCCGTTACTGTTACTCGTTCTGTTAGTTAGACATTTTTAATATCGATAATTTATTGGCAAGAATGACTTCGTCCAGCAGCAGTTGTGTTAATATTGCATAATTCCGCACGCCCTAAGACGAACAAACTAAGGACGCGTTGCGCACACAGCTTTATATTAATGCACAACTCCTTGTGTTCCCCATCTGCCGAGAGCGTTCATTCATTTTCTAGGGAATCTCAAGATGCATGCTGGTCCCTCCGGCTACCTCTCTTTCATCCAAATTAAACGTCTGCTCTCCTCTAACACTCAGCCCCCCAACCCCACGTCAAAAACATACGCGAGCATTTTGTCGAACATAACCGGCATTTCATCAAACCGTGTCCAACACTTTCCAGCTGACTTCACCGCGCTCGATATAACGAGCCCCCGGCCGGAGGGCGAGTCGCTTCAGCCTCGCGTCTCCCTCCATCTCCGTTTCCCGGTGAATCTTTGCCCCGGTGATGTCTCGAGGAAACCAGGAGGCTTGGCACGGCATCATCCACGCCTGGGGTTGGTCATCTGTAGCTTTAATAAATATCATCTGGGTAGTTATGCCGGCTGGAGGGTGGAGGGGGGGGGGGGTTCGGGGAATGACTAACGGGATTGAAGATGTTTGGGAGATTGTCGGTTCAGTGTGGAGGATGCGGAAGGAACGTGGGGGAAGACGTGCGGACATTCGTTTTTTCGAGGTTTAACTTTAACAGTCATAAAAACAATTCCGTTTGAGAAAAAGGTAGATACCAGCATTTGAATGAGTAATTTTCAAAAATAAGAAAGCTATTTAAGATCATGGTTTAAACTTGTACAAAAACTGAAAACGCTATCCAATGAAACAAACGGAATAGCATTTAACATTCTAGACACATGTAAAGTACTGTCCGGGGTATGTAAAATAATTGGGTGTTATATTAAGATTGGAATAAGAGATGAAATGTAGGGTCTTAAATGGTTTTTAGCTTTGTGCAAGAATGTTTCACTGGCCGCAAATAAAACGTGACTTCAATACAAGCCAAGCACATGCCAGTGAATAAAGCAGTGACCGAACAACTTGTTTCCTAAAATTACCGAGTTTAAAGAGCTACAAAGAGCTACACTTGGGTTTCGTTTCAGTACACACACCGGTCACTAAAATGAGTACGCCCAAGGCACAAATCTTGTCTCTTATGCAGTAAACAACTGCACCCGTTACTGTGCAAAGCACGCAGTCAATAGCAAAGTAAAGAAAGCGCGCGAAATCTACAAACTAGCCGAATGTACAATTCGTGTCACGTGTAGTGTCATGCTATTGACCTGCAGGGAGCCCTAGCGGTCATGGAGTCTGGATCGGCGATGACCACTCGCCTGGCCCCGACCAGGCTTCGGTATATAGCCATCCGCACGTTTAAAGTTTGCTTTACCGGAAAACCCCTTGAGATTCTCCTCGGTGAGATCACGTGACGGGGCCTGAGGGCCCTTCAACAGAGATACTTACAGTCGTTGTACAAGAAGTGATCACCCAAAACGACTTTACTCGGTTTATGGTTTCACGCTGGCCATAAAAAAGTGAGCTGGAAATTATCCTGGGCATCGATTACCGAAGTTTCTTCCCCTGTGAAGGAGGTGGCGAGGCAGACACGTTAATGGACGGTACTGTTTGTTTTTTGTCCCTTTCGATTGGGAATGAATGTTTGACGGTAGTGTGTTATTGGCAAGGGATGATGAATTTTGATGGATGCAGAGGAGTTTGTCGGGTGTCAACAGATGACGTCTGCCCTTCTCAGTCCGATGAATGTTAAACCACAAACGCACTCCATCCTGTTATCCAAATATTTGACAATGTACCATACACACACAGTTACCTCTTTTTTTTTGCATACACATATTCGACTACAGATCTTCCGAAGACCATTCACTGCGTTTATTTTTGTTCTGCTTTTTGGAAAGCTTTGTTCTAATCAAGAAAAAAATTTAACACAATTTATGCTAAATTAATGCAATGCATATTATTTATCTTCAAAACTAGGCAGTTTTCCCCCTGTTACAATTGTAACAAACAAGAAAAAGACGCGCCATGTTCAAGGCATGCAGAGTGCACATTGTTTTATAAATAACTGGAGATACAAACCAGTCAGAGAGCTACACATGAGTTATCTATGGACTACTGTGTTTCCCCCTTTGTAGTATAAGTCGCAGTCTTTTTTCAAACCGCACGTAAAACGGAAACTGGGCAATCCATATGGAAATTACGAACGAATAACATAAAGGGCGCCCTCTGCAAGTTAATCAAATCAGCAGATTAAGAGTAACTGGCAGCTCGTGCATGAAATGGAATGGCGCGGTGAGGTAAAGTTTTGAAGAAAGACACGAGGCTACATTGTTAGATATGTCTAAATGCATGTAGTTTCAAGATTAAATGTAGGAATAGACCTTCTGCATTGACGTCATCTAGCCGCCATCTTAGAGGTAAAACGATGACGAAACAATCAACACGCACAGATTTGTACGCGCGGCGCAATGGATTGGCCAATGAACAGCCTCCTTTTGACCTATAGGCGAGGGCGCCCTACTCAACTGACGTCATGTGCATACGGTCTTTAGTCAACAGTGTGCTGCGGTTGAAAGGCAGCCATTCAACTGTCTCGTCAACATCGAAAGGCTGTGTCCGAAATGTTGGCTACGGCTACGACTTCCGCTGTGTCAGTGCTACATTCGGCTGTCTTGCTACAACGTTGCTTATGCCTCAATGTTTGTTCACGTGACCGTCAAGCCGCAACCATAGCCGAAGCCACTCATTCGAAAACGGCCTCACTTTCACATTGGACTAATGCTAGTATTACATACTATAGATCAAACAATAGTACAAATGTTACAAATTTGATCTTACTATGGTTTATAACAGGTCAACCATCAGTCATAAAGTGCAGTCCACATTATGATGATTAGGGTACACGACATGATTCCCGGAACAGAAGTATACTGTGTACAACAAGACAAGAAACCAAATTAAAACAGTGCTCGACCCCAAACACGATTTCCCGGGGAAAATATTTCGTGCTTTTGAGCAAGAAATCCAGCAGCACTCGACTCGCCCAAGTTGAAGCTCAAGAGGTCTGGAGAGGGCCAGGGGCGGGGGTTAGAGGACCCTCCAAAATTATCGCCTGCTAAACTTTGGTTCTGTTCAGGAAGCAACTCGATTAGTCCGTGCGATTTAGGCTGTTATCATACCAGCGGGTTCAATTCATTCCAATTTCTTCACCGTTTTTTTTTTTTACTGAGATGGATGATACGGAAGAGAAGTTACTGGGAAAAAAAACCAAGCACGCACCACCGAATAAGTTAGAGGTTACTGGAGACAACAAATGCAACAACTAAAGCACCGTGTCCCCTACCCACCGTAAAGGTCAACGATGATGTATAAATGGAGTTAATTGCCTCTTGCTCAACATGGGAGGCATCAACCCTGACTAAAATTACCACTAGAACGTCAACAATACATGGGATATATTCATTTAGCACCACTCCAACCGGAAACGTCTCCGTGTTACGTGAGACAGGTTATAAAAAGTTACAACCTGCGTTTAGTTTATGGGAAACTTCTTCCAATTAAGGGCAGTACATCACTCAAATATTTATAGGTGGTTGCTGCAATTAAAGAGCAAATGACGCGTGTAATGGTTACAGGATACACACATGATTGGTGATTAAGAGCCCGACCCGCAATGCTCATGACGTGAATGTTTCCTTAAATGACAAAAATGAAGGTCTAATGGTGTATATCAAACAACTTTATTACGTGTGCTTCAAAAGGAAACCCGTGTCAAAACTATATGCACTCGCGGCCGGGCACTGGAACATTGACTGATTTTTTTTGTTCACAGGTTGGGACCTAGAACATCCCAAATTGCTACCTGTACACGGTTTGTGACCTGGAACGTTCTATGTATAACTTGTTTTCATGACTGAAGTCCTGAAATATTCCAGACTGCTCTTTTTGTTGTTAACTTTTGGTTGTTATTATTGACTATGTAGATTTGGCTCAGGAACGCTAGAAGCTCTCCGTTAAAGGTATGTGCTCTGTATGGGTAATATACATTGGTCCCTGGAACTTTCACGACTTGAACTTTGTACAAATTGGTCCAGGTACGTTCACAGCTTGTTCTTTTTACACATTGCTCTCTTGAACCTTCGCGATTTGTTCTTTGTACGTCTGATTCGTCACCACAGCATGCACAAACTGTTCACCGTGTACGGGTTCTTACAAAACCACGGATCAATTTATAAAACGTCTCACAACTCCTTTAAAGGTCGTCCGCAAACGCTCATCGTAAAGTATGTCATTAGTCCAGAATGTGCATGCCCACTTTATGGGCGATCAATAAATATGCACATAAACGCACCTGTGAAAATACACCACAATTAGGTCTCCTCTCGTGCCGGCAAAACAAACTGTCAAAACTATGGCCGATTCATATCTCTCTACCCTGAGAGACAAGGTTGTATACAAAAATGTGCAAATTTAATCGTGTTTTCGTCGAAATGGAATCGATCAAAGTGCTGAGAATATATTATTCTACTTAAAATACAAGTCCCGTGGCACTGTTGTTAAAAAACAAAACAAAACAAAAACCACCCCAAAAAACAAAAAACTAATGTTTAAATTCATGCATAAAAAACCACACACCAACGAATTGTATATAATTGTATCCTAACTGGTGTAATTCAAGTACACCTAATGATAAACTCGACCAAGAAAACATCAAGGGATTAGAATGACAATGCCGGTTCTGAATAAGAGACTTGTAATGCTTTTCTGATAGCAGACACTGAGTTACAGATCACATTTTGATGATAATAAATGATAAATGATGTAACCGGGTCACGATTGTTTCAGGGGGACTGAAAATGCGCATACGTACCGTTCATTTACAATCTCATTCTGCTTGATTCATTTCAGAAATATTTTTCGACACCGAAAGCGTGACGAGTTGAATATTGTTTCAATTTGAAATCTATGATCGAAGTTCGACTGTGAAACAACAAAGTTGCATTGCCTCTTCGTCGCAAAGAATAGAGAAATAGCAATGTTAACAAAGACATTCAGGCTGTATCCCTCATCCAGTCTTGTTTTGTTGGCATTGTTTAGAATAAGTGGATTAGTCTGAATCGCAAAGTATTGTTGTAAATTCAGTTTAATACCTGGGTGCATTCATCGATGACTTAAATGCCGTATCATTCCTTTGAACAACCAAACAAATCAACCTCGAACAAGTCAACCTTGAACAAGTCATCCTCGAGCCCCCCTAAGTAGTAGGAGGTTTCTCCCGGAATTGGAACAAGGTTGGCCACACTGGTGTTTATGATATCTGTTTTTATTATTTTGCCCTTCGTTTAGTCAGTGGCTTCAATCGTTGTTAATTAGACACTCGCCAAATTGAATAAATTGTTAAAGGTCGTTTCTTTTCATAAGAAGATAACAAATCTATAATCTTGCTTTAACCCCCCGCCCCATACCAAGACAATTCTTAAGGACTGTTTATTCCGGGTGTTGCACAGGTCAATCATGATACCCCTGAAACAGCACTAAAATAAAAGGAAACAGTCATAAAACCCTCCCTAATTGCAGTTTGCGATTGAACGAAAACATGTAGTTTTTCAGTTTCTTCTAGCAAAAAACCCCACGAAGATTCAGCTTCCATCAAATTAATCGCCTATTAACTCACTTCAATGGAATATAACCCTTTGCTTCACGACAATCTGCGGACTGTTTACAGAAAATGGAAAGCAGACATAAGTAGCCTACTACCAGAGATGTGGACCGGACTATTGCTTTATTAAAAGCCATGTTGACAAAAAAGCTCCCCGGAGGCCGGCCTCCAGACCACCAGGTGATCTGACTCATTTCAAAACATCTCACCTATGCTGCTTCTATTTCTGTACCCGTTTTCAAAAGTTAAGTATTGGGGTGAGTTGTGGGTGTATCATTCGACGTGCTATTATGCCCCCGGGACATTGATACCTCCTTCAATACATCCACAGGCGTGGTATCTAAACCGTGCCGTTATTGGATAGTGGGGGCGTTTTGGAACCGGCACCGGCTCTGTCCGCATACCCTGAACATCTGACGTCACATTTCGAGGCTAGTGAATAACGCCAGATACCAGCCTGACCGGATGTTGCCAGATGTACCTTTGACCTAGCATTCCTTTCACGTGGAGACTCGCAGTCAATTCACACGAACATGTACACACAAAAACAACACTACATGATGTACACAACATTATGCACACGCTGCATGCAGACGATCGAAAGTGCAAAGCTGACAAATTACATCATCTCTGACCAAACATAACACAGATATGGAAAGCTTACGTCACAGCACGTTGAAATCATTGTATCCAATGAAATCATTGGGCCTGTAAGACCAGTGCTCGTCTTACAGGGGACCAGTCTACTGTCCGTACAAGGATCTTTTGCAAACTAATCGCCGTTGGGTGCTTACGTGGTTGCATGGTTTAGGCGCTTGTACTTGTAATCGTCCGGCCGCGGTTCCTTTGTCAGCAAAGTCTCCTTGGAGGTTTCACCAAAGGGGCCAAAGCACAAGGTGAAATAACACACTGTTAATCTCAGAGATATTGACTGCTTTAGTTTGAATCGTAGTTGCTCCTTTTAATTGACGTTTTTTATTCCGCACGTTACTCTGTCTTTCTGTTTTTATTTTTCTCGCGGCCCCGTGTGGGGAAACCACATTGTATCTGAACGGGTAACCCTGATTAGATATGAGATAAGAAAAATGAACAAATACATAAATACATAAATAAATAGGTAGGTAACTGATCTGTTAATTAATAAAATATCCACGGATAGAAAAACATTTCGTAGTGTGAATTCACACTGTAATTACATAAAACTATGTGTGCTATATAGTGTGTCAACTGGGCGAAAATGGAATTAGACCAGAGTGTCGTCTTCTTGACAGTGTGTCCACAGTGGGCCAAGTCACTGTGGATTCAAGACACTGCGATAATGATGCGTGCACACAGTGGTGATACAGCACACAGCAATACGATCATCCAGTAAACATTGTGACACTTTTCTAAGGGTTGGTTTGGACATAATGTATTTATGTACTAAATGTTTTCCTACTCCTCCAAAGTATAATACTATAGTCTTTTTATTTTTGTATATATATAATAGTAATAAATAATAACAAACCATTCTTCCAAAGATCATATAACCGTGAGGTCACTATGCGCGATAAAGGGAAATCAACAACACTGTACAAAGTAAACAGATATGCTTTCACCTGGGTTTTGAATTGTTCTGATGTTATAGTCTTACAGCGCACAATGTCTACCAATAAGGTACTCGAGGTGCCTGAACAAACGGAGACATTTTAAGACGGGTTTTTGAAACTTTTGAATTACGAGACCAATTTATGTAGCACCTTGTAAGGGTTTACAAGCTGCAGTGGATTCAGCAGCCACTGCCAGAAATATCGGGGCAAACCCATTCTCGTATCGATAGGTGAAACTGGGTTATTTTTTGTGCGTTACACAACACATGTGCGGGACCGGACGGCATCACGTCCTACCCGAATGACGAAGCAGCAATGGTTATGTTTCTTCCTTAAGGACACAAGGCGTCAAGACCGGGAGTCGAACCCAAACACTGCTGATCAGAAAAACCATAGCTTGAGTCCGGTGATCTTTAACCGCTCGGCCACGATACGCAATCAAATTTTCCAACAATGTTGTTTTCAGTAATGCAACAACGCTTAAATCAAACAAAAATATACAACACGTGACATTCCCTTGAAAGGAAATGAGGAGCAACATAACTTCAAAATGTCAAATTCCTGTCGCCATCTTTTGCTTTCTGATGTACCTGATGGTCAGTTTCCGCTCTCGCCGATGAGAAGGCAAATCTATTGCAATGTGACACTCGCGCCGTCCCCGGAGACTGTTACCTAGGAAGTTTGTTATGAATAGTGAATGGAATAATATGATTTATCTTAAAAGGTTTCCTCGAGAGTATAAAGGTATAGTGTGGTGATGTTTATTTTATAGCGAGTGAGATGCATTCGTACCTTTTCGGAATTGTATGTCTCGTGCACCTTCCATATTTATCATACTTGCAATGTTTTAAAGGGAACAACACATGGCACAGTTTCCCCACACTCTTAAACACTCCGAGGTCAGAGTTGAACCCGGATCCGGGTTCCGTGGGTCCTGACCCATTTCCGGGTCACTATGAATCGGAATCTGGGTCAAAATGACCAAGCAATGGGTCAAACTTAGGCACAATCCGAATTAAAAATCCCATTTTGTTTGACCAGTTTCCGGATCAGCCCTGATGGGACCCGGAATCCGGATCAATTCCGACCCGGCAGTTTTTTTGGGCATAACAGTGATTGCATCATCTTCCGGTTAAGCTAATGACCGGACCATTCCAGCGGTCACAACCCGTGAACATTATCTTCACCATTATTAGTATGCTATCGTTCGGGCAGTGGAACCAAGGGTGCTTAAAAGAGCGACTAGCGCCGTGACCCGTAGCCGGAAGATACCCACAAATAGATGTGATGAAGACATCTGAACAGATGCACTCAATTAAGAAGGGATACAGAAAAGACAGCATCCTAACATAGCTTCATCAAAGGCATTTTGGACGGAGAAAATGTCTCGAGACAATTCCTCCCGTGTAGCACCAACGATATACCACTTGAGATTTCAGATTTAGAACATCATTAAGATAGACCCTGCTTGGCCTAATTATCCAAGCTTGACCATGTCTTTAATATCAGTTATTGATGCAAATCGCAAGCCGTTCATCCAGCCATCTCTTTATTCAAGATCCTGGGTACATGGGAGCCCCCCCCCCCTCAATCTTCCAAATATAGGTACGAGTGGTCGGTGGGTTATTAAAACTGATGACCATAATCAATAATTTCATTATCCCCCAGGCGAAAGTTAACACTGTTCAATTTCCGGCCGGTGTTTGTTCAGTAACTCAATTAATGCTCAAGTCATCGGGCGTGGAAGGACGGGAGCAGGGAAGGGGAGAGTTTGTAAACCTTGTTTTGCTTATTGGCAGTTTCGCAGTCTCAAGCAGAAGGGGAGTTATAAATTAGAGAGTCAGATAACCTCATTTTATCTTAGGACAATTACAGTACCTCAATACCCCTGTTTATTTTTATTGTAAGCTTTTCAATTATAAGGGATTTCATTCAATATAAAATTTTCCATTCTGATCAGCACAATGCTAATGACATCGGTGTACAGCCAAGGAACGAAGTGGACTGCCTCGGGAAAGATGTTCAAAAAGCAAGTTCTTGCCGAAGACAATAACATAGACAAGATCCAATAGGAAACAGATTCTCTACCGAAACAATGAGTTCTTAACTGAGCATTCTAGAAGTATGAAGCTTCAGGGGTCATTATGTAGGCCCTAATGACACCTTTACATTCGCATCTACAGATCACTTTATTGTTTTAATGATGACCATTATTTAAACAGCAGAGTGGCGGATTATTGTCTATACACCCACACCAAGACGATCAATCTGGAGTCGATCAGTAGGAGGGCGGGGCCGGGATAGGGGGAGGTCAACTGATCAGCACGACAGGCGCTATATCAATACCTTTTATTCCAGGTATCATTGGGCACAATATTGTTTATCTTTTCTCCGCTGTGTTGATATACGAAATCAATTAACGTCACGGTAATTCTAAAGCAAATTATTCTAAGATTTATGTGTAGGTGTCGTGCCTCCACTTTACAGACATAACTACGCGAGGTGACTGTAATCTTCCTCCCCCGCATATCTAAATTTATTGAGAAGGTATAAGCTTCTGGATATCACTAACTAAAGGGTAAGGCCAAGTGACTTTGGCTACAGCTACGGCTATGGCTACAGCTACAGCCGCTGGCTGCAACAACAACGTTGAAGAATCGGCCTTTTCAGCAATCCTAGCCACAGCTGTAGCCGTTAATTCTGACACAGCCTAAGATGTAAACCCATCAGTACCTTTCAGTATATTGAAACCAGTGAACTTCGGAGATTTCCAATGTCAGCAGCCTCACTGGGTATCGATCAATTTTTCAACACGCAGCGCACTATTACACGCGCCTATGCTGTCCACCATTTTCGGAGTCAAAATGTACACAAAGGAATGGACTCCCAAAATGACGGAAATCGTCACCCAAAATGGCGGAAATGGTCGACGTGCATTAAGCAGAGGTGCGTTCCGCGTCGAGCAAGGCGGTAAATACATCCATCGTTCTCGGAAATATGAGTTTGATCTGAAATTTATTATTGCGTATTAAGCGTTGACGTCACCACGGCCCCCATCTTATAGGTAAATCGACGATGAAAACCCCTCTGGAAAACACATTCTTTTGTACGCGCGGCGCAGAGGATGACCCAACGAGGAACTTTCGTTTGGTCTCTAGCCGAGGGCGCCCTTTTCAAATGACGTCATCCGTATGGACTAGCCACAAACACCTTTTACGCTTGCGTTATTAGCCGTGGATCAAGTGAAACTTACCATTAATATAGACCAGCATGCACCTAATTCCACGGCTAACGCGCGCGTAAAAAGTATTTGCGAAGTAGTCTATAAAGTGTTTTACATACTTTTGCCACTGCAACCTAGCGTCCCAAGATGACCCATCACCAGGATAAGAAATCAACCCCAAAGGGTAGGTAAAAACTGCTGCTTGTTGTATAAAAGAATAACAATGAGCGTGTATTATACATTCACAAGTTTACTCTGCAGCGCTGAAACAACAAGATAACTTTTCAACGGAAAAACTAAACTTTTAAGGAAAAGGGTATGCCGCTTATTATTATTTTTATTGAAAGCATACGTTAATAAACTCTCTGCCTTGCAGCAAACAAACACGGGGAAATTACAGATAAAAGAAATTCGGTTCTTAAAGGGTTGAATGGTAAAAAAAGGAGAGAAAACAATCTTTTTAAAATAAAACATCTCTTAAATCTCTTACAGAAACTATGATTATTTACACATGACGTACCGAAGCTGTGGCGATGGCGCTGTCTCAGTCATTAGACCCCATTTATTCAATCGGTCACGCGGTACACATACACGTCAATATAGAATTCACTCCGATATTAATACAAGTACCGGCTTTTAATGCCTCGTCCCTTTTGTCAGAACCCTTTTGTGGTTTCACGTTTGATCAACGTTTGGTAGCACCTAATATTGCGCAGAGCGACTGAGAGATGCCGCATTAAGTCTTTATTCGTGTGTCTGTGTGGTGCGAGACGCACGGGCGTCATGTATATCCATGGATGAAAACAATTAGTCAATTCCGTAAAAGGAATTGCGAAACAGCTGCCAGTTACAGATATTCTTTTTTTGAATCAAGAGAATGATACCACATTGCAGTTTGGTATCACATCCTGACTCAATTCACAAGTAAACATTGCTAAAACTGCTGCTGTTTGATGTATGCTTGCTAAAAAGTAAAAAATAAAACAAAATAAAAGTTATGTACTTTTTTTTTCTTGTTTTAATAAATGCTGCTGTAGCGGGTACGTTTACTCTCTTTGAATCAAGACAGGGTACATTTTTGATTATTTTGCCAAAAAGCTTCTGCAGCTGGGAGGCTATTTGGATCAAGTAACGGTACACCGTTTGTTTTTGTTGCCAAAACTGCATGCTTTTTTTCCTGATAAGCTAACTCGCTTTTTATCGAGACAAAACAAATAATCGGTAACGATGAAAATCGTTTCTTATATAAATACCGATAGGTACAACGTTGATTTATTATTAAGCTCATTCTCTTTGAGTGAAGATAAGGTTAAATAGCATTCGGTAATGTTCGCGAAATCGCTGCCACTGACACATTGACTTTATTTGAAAAAAAATCTGAAAGGAAATACAGTTGTTGAAAAGAGCAATCTCTTTGAAACACTTGCTTACCAACGCTTGTTCGCAATCAATAATTTGCTTGTTTATTGATGAAACCTATCTAAATAAACATTAGAAATGTATGGTACGCGTTGATTTGATTACATCTTGAATTCAGATTTGTGATATGTACCCTGTTTGCAATGTATTTTCAGACGGTGTAAAGCTTAGCGCAACACTCTTTGTCACAACAACTGTGTTCTCATCTATCTTTTTCCCAGTGAGCTGAAAAAAGGGAATGTACAAAGCAAGACTTCAGCTAACGCTCCACCCACAATGTTTATTGTAATTCGGTTCACGCTTAAGTGTTACGTACGGCAGGCTAGATTGCATTTATGCAGTGGGGATTCCATACAACCTTGTCAAAATGCATCCATGTAATTATTTTTAAGCGTGGAATTGACACATCGGAGACACAATGGTCAGGTGAAGTACACTTGATCCAGACGGTTCATTAGCGGAAACTCTCGACACGGCTCGATCTAGGCTTTTTGCCCAGGTGCATTGTCGTTAGGAGAACTGACTCATCTGTGTTGGCCAATCAGAAGTGTTGTGTTGAATACGACGACGTCGATTCAATCCATCTCTGCTATTGGTCGACGCTCTCACATCCATAACTGTTTAAAGTGTGAAACCGTTCCAGTATCCAAACCAATCAGATACTCTGACGACAACTTTTAATCAATCTCTCTGATTGGTCAATACCACGCGCATTCACTCTTTCTGATTGGTCAATGCAAACAAGTCTATGTTGTCCAATCAGTGCTTTCCATGGTGCTTAATCACCTTATAGGTTTACTTTGTCTATTAGCAACGAGTTGTTAAATCTATTCTCAGCACTGGCCGGGTCATTACGTTTGCCTGAATCAATTTTTTAATAACATAAGTTTCGATTTAGTAGCCACCAGCCAGCTTCTAATGTGATGTGTAAATTTACTGTTTCTTAGAGCTGAAAACACGACGCCCAGAAAGCCATGACGGTTGCTGGCGCATGGGTTTCGTCCAGTCAGTTGATTCGGTCTATTTGCAAATGCCACAACCGCTTAATTTGTCGTGTAAACGTTAACCTTTATTTTAGGCATTAATAAACGGAATGACTGCCTCGCACGTACAAGTGTCTTTCGTTATCACCAACTCAACCAAATAATTACATGTTTTTTCCTTTTTGTGTGCAATCTGCAGCTTTGGGAATACTAGCTCCCAAGACTAAATGTTCGAAACTAAACCAAAAAGGAAAGCAAAATGAAAGTGGGGATATTTTTGGTTGGAAAACGGAACCCGACACGCACCGAAACTGCGCTTTTCACAAGACTTTTCTTTTCAACAACTTTTTGTTGAATGGATAGAAACGCAATATATCACCATAGCTTATACTGTAATCGTTACAAGTTTGTCTCATCAATTTTCCACGAGCCCTCCGTATCTTAAATGATATTTGGACGCAATCCTCCCGCTGGCAAAACACTCCACTTAGCTCTGAATGTAATGTGAAGTGACGCGGCATTAATGTACCATCACATTGCAATTTCGCCTTAAAATGTTCCCAACAAAACACCGGCGGTGAACAAAGGAGAGACGCCTTCTACAATTCCCCAAACGACTCACCATCCCCAGGTACTCCCAAGGTATATACAATTAAGGGAAAGTTCCAACACAATAACATAATACTGTATAACAATGGGGGCAAATTTAGGTCTAATAGTTGGGAACATTCTGACGTCGTGGATTTGATCGGCTTAAAGGGGCATTGTAAGACAAAGTTTAAATATCGGCGTATATTCGTACTGTATGCATATTGTTAAGTTATTTACGTGAAGCAGTCAGGGAAACTGTCCAAAATTGAATTTAATTTATATTCCGGAACAAAACTGCACCCAATTCACGGCGTCGCTCACAGCGGGAGTCTGCACCTATTGGTTAGCTGTACAGTGCAATGGTTTATGTGCGGTAAGTTCAGAAGTCGAGGTAAGCACGCATTGCCATCAAATTGGGTCATGCTTACAACAAAAGAAAAACAAGTAGTAAATGTTATTGGCTTCCGATTATACGTTTATGATCTTTACAAGATACCACTTATATTGTAGTAGGCCCTAAGCTATATGTAGCAACGCCATAGGACCGTCTCACTCATGTTATGGTCACTCGCCCAAGGGAGTGTGCCACCCCTTTAACACTGCCCACTTTGTTTTCCTCTTTGTTACGATCGAATGTTCATTTTGTCTGGTTCCTCCCCGACGCTGTGTCACAACGCACGCAGTCTTAAGCTTGTACAAAGACCACCACAAGAATACGTATTGTGATGTATCGTAATTGGCAAAAGCCTTTATCATCTTCCCTTGCGTATCAATGCCAGCAGATCACCATAGAAAAAGAAAACCCTTGTTTTGCCTGCCCGATACGATACGGTGTAACTCGATTAAGTGTCCATTTACTGCGGGAATATAACAAAGAATTTCCCGCCAACGAGAATGCTCTCTTCTGAGGATTTCACGAGTAATTCAAAATTGTGTTTTACGCTGTGGGGAGCTCTTTGAGACTGCACTTCTTCAAGAAGAGGGGAATTGTTGATCCGATAAATATGAAATCCCGTGCGCAATTAGCGAGTGCAATTGTTATACTTTTCAAATTATGTACAGTTATTTTCTATTGATAAGTTAACAATCCGTAGACTCGCAAAACACACATTTTGAGCCGTTAACAAGTAGGTCTTCCTATAAATTATACACTGAAAACGATACTCCTAAAACCAAGGTTTATGTTTGTTTTATGGCATTTCAAGCTTTTCCTGGAAATGTTTATCCCATGAATGGCAATATTGAGATAATTATCACGCATGAAGGTTATACTAGAAATACAAATGTGAGAGGTGCATGCATAAATGATTCACAGACAGTTCGCTGCGTTTAT